>JAYMTF010000938.1:0-28184 GCA_036897485.1 Pelargonium nanum | reverse complement strand
ACCTCATTAATGGCTTAGCCTAAGCCAAAAATTAATTGGCTTAGGCTCCCCTTCCTTCATAGATATATATATATATTGGTAAGTGGATGTGAACTTCTCTCTCTCAATCTTATTGTGATTACAACCAATAAGATTAATGGTTTATTGATATACACATTATTTGTAAAAATAATTGAGAATTAATACTTAAAGTTGGATTTTGGACCGGATTGATTTTCCTTTAAAAAAAGTAACGAGAATCTAATCTAAAAATAGATTGAATGAAATTATGTGCGCAAGTACGTATTCAAATAGTTGGTCCTAATTATTAAAAGGAATGAGTAATGTGTTTGAGAAGCAAACAAGTTGACAAAACGGTAAACAAAGATTGCTTATTTTATGATTAAAGAAACATCCACCTCATGGTCATGGCCATGCCCTAACTTTGACTTCCTGTTGAGCACATTTAAGTCCTACTTTTGAAAATATAAACATTTCTAAAATCAAAAGGAGGAGGGCAGATCTGTCATTTCCTCAGCAGACATTGTGGCCACTCTGGGTTGTGACGTTGAGAGTTATTTATTCCCGCAAAAGTTCAAAACTCGCGATGTTAACAACCAAGCATCGTTATTTAACCAAATGTTTAGGGGCATTTTGGTCAGTTCAGTTCGGGAATATTAATGCCACCCGCGTCACGAGGCATGAGGGCCTCAACTTGGTTAAGCTATCTCAAGCCACTGCAATTACGAAACGGTCCCTGCTGTGTTGTCGGAATTACAACGAAAATGTTTTGTGTTGAAATCGTCGCTCACCTCACCTGCCAATTAACCGCAATCGTATCGTATCGAATCATCTCTGGCCTTGGCTCCACTGCGGCTCTGTGCACGTGTTCAAATTTCACAGCTGTACAACCTAACCAAGTGGCCAATAGCAAGGCAACACGTGTGCCGCATTCAACAAGAAAGAGAGAGCGCCATATGACACAAACACGACTCCATATTATCAAATTGCACATAACACCATGTGGTTTAGTTCAAGACATATAACACCATGTGGTTTCATTTTAGATTTTTTTCCGCTAAAATGGATGGAAAGATTGACAGAGTTAGTCATGTGCTGAGCACATGTTGTAAAATTTTATTTAATGAGAAAAATGTCATTCTTCTTTAATTGATAGAAGATTTCAGTCACCCTATGAATTTTTCAGTCGCCGGATTCTCCCCGGTTTTTGTGACATTCAAACAAATACCTAAATAAGAACATAACCTAATCAATTTTTTTTATCAACGGGACATCATACTCGAAGTAACAATGTTTCTCACCCCCTTTGGGAGGGTCACCTTAAACCTCACCCCACAAATCTCACCCCATACCGTCGACAAGTAGGCTCGAACTTGAGACTTCATAGGTAATCCAAAGTGGTATTCAAATATCAATTTTAACAAATTAAACCAAAACAAAACAAATCAAAAAAATTTGGTGGATCTGGGCATCATCGAAGACGACGCCGGAGCAGAGAGCACAGACGATGGTGGAGATATGGGTTGTTCATGCTCCTCTGTCGATTTGCCGTGAGCCGTGAGCCGGAGACCAACCAAATCTCGGTGTTGAAGTCGAACCAAATCGTCGAACTCCAATGTGGCTCTCGCGGCTGGAGCAGAGGGCACAAATCGGTGGGTCTCACGGCGTGGGTCTCGCGGATGGAACTTCGGCGTGAGTCTCGCGGCTGGAGCGGGCATAGATCGGTGGTGAAATGGCTGCTGGAGATCGAAGAAGAAGACCAGCAACCCCATGCTCGAGCGCCGACGTGATGGTTGTTGGAGCTGGAGCGCCGTGCTCGTCGGAGTTGTTCTTCTCCACCGTCGCTGTTGCCGTTGCCGTCACCAGAGCCATCCATCACCAGAGACCAGCAAGCTCCAACGGTGAAGAAGACCAAATTGAATTTTTATTTTTTTTAATCTAATTGAACTTAAGGGCCTGTTTGACTATTAGAAAAAATATCACTTAGGGTATTTTTGTTTTTTCGTCTATTCAACTAACGGTGTCATGACAGAAAGTCCATAAACGAAATCATAGGGTGTTATATGCCATGAACTAAACCAAAAAGAATTATTTACTTTTAGTGATAATCCCCTATGAGGTTATCTGCAATTTGCTATTTATTATATTGTATTAATGTTTATAAACATGTGGTGTTCGTCATCAACCATTCAATGTACTAATGTGTATTGTTTGTGTTTGGTTGTGCGACACACTGTCAACCTCCAGCACAATTAAATCCATAATTATAAAAATTTAATAACATACATAATATATATATATATATATATACTATAAAAGTTGAACCAAAAAACATGTTTATAATGCATATTAGAGCGTCACGTCATCAAATTTTCAGTTTTGACCCAAAATTTTGTTTAATAATACTTTCAGCGCAATTTTTTATTTAATTATAATTTAGAACTATATATGTATTAAGGTCATTTTTTACTTTCTTTCTATTAGAGATAATAAAATGTTCTATAAAATAACATTTACCTAAATTAAATTATTCGTTATAAATGTTCTAATTGATAAGGTAATAATACAAAATAAATAAATACTTACAAGTAAAGTAATATATTAAGGTAAATGACTACAGAAACCCTAAAGTGAGATGTATATACATAGATATTTATATCTTCCACTAAAATCAAAACTGACGCTTAGAAGGAAGATATGATTCATATTGTAAGTGATTTATGTTCATGCTCATTTTTATTTTGCTTAACAATTTTTATTGTTGATGTTTAAGAAATTTTTATTACAAAGAAAGTTAGGACAACGAGATTCAGAAGAAATTTCGTTGAGTAAGTATCAAGCAACGATTGTTATGTAGTTTATGCGCATCCGATAAGGATGTAATATTTGATGTGTGGTGATAGGTGTCTACAAAAAAAAATTATTTTATTGTATTCGTTATTCTCATTCAGATCCAATGTTTATTTTGTTTGACACAATTATATTTTAATATGTTTTAGTAAAATAAAAATTCATATTCGACGAGATATAATTTCTTTTATTGTATTTGTTATTTTCAAATGAATGATTATTATTTTATTTATTTATTATATTCAAATTTCATGTATAATAATCATATTTTTATCGCTCGTGCAACGCACAGATTTAAACTACTTATTATAATATAGAGCAAAAGAAAAAGAAAGCAGGAAGCAATAAGTGGACCAATATTATTATATGTTTTGCTGTGTTTCAATAAGAAAAATAAGGTATCTATTTATAGGAAAATTTCACCCATCTAATGTGCAATTCACGAATCAAATTCTCAATATTTTGTAGTGGGCCTTACATGCTTCATTTCTCAATTTTCTTGTGTTAGGTCAATGGAAATTTATTATCCAACACTCTAAATGTCCATAAAATCAAAAATAATTATATATATATATATAATTTATACGCGTCAATGTTGTCTTGTTAAAAACCTTCTATGTATTTATCTCTCTTCTCATTTGAACAAACATCTATGAAATGACACCCTCAAATTATGGGTTTTTAACCATTATAAACAATCCACTAGTGTGAGTTGACTGTCTAATTTGAAAACACAAAGGGTGTAATTTCAGATTTTTAATTTGAAAACAAGGGTGTAGATACTAATCTCAGATTTTAGACAAATGCATATCTATCTATTACATAATTGATTGACTCTACCTTATGCAATACAAATTAAAAACTGCAATATATGGTTTAGGGGTATTCGGATACAAATTATAAACTCTAGAAAAAGAAACTAAAGTATTGCTTTGCCAGTCCAAATCTTTCAAACCATAAACCCAAACCAATTATTAAGAAGTCTTGGGATGCTTGATATAGTTTAAAATATCTTTAATTTCAAATGTTAAATTCTGCAAGTGTACATAAATCTTCCAATTTAAGACCTAAACCACAAAAAAATAGGATTGAATCAAATGAAACACAAGTATCATAAAGAGATTGAATCAGTACAGAAATGCAAATTTTGAAACTACCACAAAATAAAGAGGTTCTCAATAAAAGCAAATAAAATATCAATGCCAAATAACACTTGGTTCCATCTATATAACGAAAACAAAATCGTCTGCTAGTTCTCGGTTACAAGAGTCCATTACTAGAATACGAGAAAATAATACTCATAATCCCAATCACTATCATCATCCAAAAACTTAGCTGAGTTACATACCTATAGTCTAAGCCACCAAAGTGCTGGCTGTGGTAGACTCACTGCAAAACAAAAAAATTGAATCAGTAATATGAACAACAGAGCTAAAGAAGTAATATGCACAAATTAATATTACACATGATATAGACAGGATGGTCGACATTAAGCTTAAAACAATATACATGAATCAGAATAACTGAGGGGGGAAATAACAGGTACTAAAGCTGAATCCGGTACAAAAATGCAGGGTTTCTGTTCAGTAAATACAAAAAGTGTGACTGTGACTGTGACTGTGACTGATCAGAACTGGTGAAAAGGGATTGGATATTTGGGTACTGAAAGGTTCAGATAATAAGTAATTTCTGAAGTATTATTTACGTCCATTTCAGAACGCAATGTAGAAGATTGTGCTAAAACTGGATGAATGATGTTATATAGTACATGTCGTCTCGAGAAAGTGCCAAGTAAATTACAAAAGCAGTAAAAAATATGAATTTGATAATATGAGAAAAGGAGAGAAAAGTTACTATTTCCAGACTGGTGGAAGCTTCTTGGTCTTCTTGTAGTAGCGAGCAAGCCTGTGAATCCTGCTCTCAACAAGAATCAATCTGAACTTGGAATCCTTGTCCTTCCTGTTCCTCTCAAGATGCTTCCTGATAGCAACAGCCTTCTTGATGAGGTGGTACAGATCCTCGGGAATCTCCGGGGCAAGCCCTAACAGAACAAATTTTTACAACACCATTAACATAAAAGCAAAACTAGAAAGAGCAATATACATCAAGTTCATTATATCAGAACATCAAGTTCATTATATCAGAACATAAAGTAACAGGAAGAGAACTAGCTTTGCAATCAAATTCGAAACACTACAGCAATGAACTTAATTGAATTATCGAAACAACATATGAACGAGCAGATGCTAGTTACCATGTTAGTATAAAATAATAACAGTCAGATCAGCCGTCACCGATAATGTAAATGGTACACATATATTCACAATCACATGCACAAAACTAAACGCTCTACTTCATTTCAACAATTTACATATAATTTAATTTAATTATGGCAAACAATAGGATTGTGCAACAGATTTCTTGTGCCAAACCAATTTACAAAATATATATTAAATATCCAATAAGGCAAATGATCAACAAATATTAATAATAACAAAAACAGAACTAAACATTGTCCATCATTTAATAGTTTTCAACATAAGAACAAGAACAACTAATTTAACTAATGGTGGCAATAGATTGGAATTTGCAATATATTTCTCATTCTAAGGCAATGTATTAAACATATATTACACATCAAAGTCAACAAAATTAAAAAAAAATCATAACAGAAATAAAAAAATTACCATGAGCCTTGAGAACACGCAAGATCTTGCTTCCAGTGACACTCTTCACTTGAGCAATACCATGAGAATCCCTCAGGATCACACCAATCTGTGAAGGTGTCATGCCCTTTTTGGCAAATTTGCAGATGTTCTCCTCAACCTAAGGACAGAACACAAACATCAAAACAATTTCCCAGCGACATTTTCTCAGAAACAAATCAATGGACTACAATAATTTATATACTACGAGTTCATCACTCACATCTCCAGATGAGATCTTGAGCCAGCTTGGAGGAGTCCTCTTGTAGGGAAGGGCTGAAGAGGAGATACCCTTACTGGAATAAAACACACAAACATTTAACTTATTAGATAAAAACTGAGAGATGAACTGCAAGATAAACAGGAACTGCATGTATAGTGTCGAGCACATAAAATGCTACAAATAGAGCAAGATAGAAAACTTCATAAACAAACAATTTACAATTAAAATTTGAGAGATCAACACAATGAGTAACAGACACTATACTTAATGACAGTATACAAACAATTCGAGCTAGATTGATAGATTAATATAAACACCGAAAGAGCGGGTGGAGAGCAAGAAAATATACAGTGCTTGACATGCTACTCATGGAGCTGTATTGTTAGGTTCATATACAAAACAGAGAATGTACGGATATGAAATGTTTCAAGTCGATAATTATCGGAAACTGTACGTTCATGAAATGCCAGTAATCGAGCTAGTGATTCATATAAACACAAATTATCGGATGCAAATAGCAAGATACAAAGGTAGATATACAGAGTGCGGTTATGAAATGGTACAAATCACAATTTTTTGGAATTTGTTGAGAAAATAACAGGTTGAAACACCGATACTATACAAATCAAGCTAATTCACTGACTCAAATTGAGAGATCAACTAGAAAATAAACAGAATCAACACACAGTACAAGTAAAGGGAATGCTGCGAATCGAGCTAGATTGTTAGATTCATACCCGCGACTGTGCATGCGACCCATGGTTGCGACGGTGGTGGAGGAACGTGAGCCTCTGAGCTTCTGCTTCTGCGGAGACGACGACGAGCTACAAACCCTAGCTGCTTGAGAGATTGGGGATTTTAGGGTTTAGTTATTTATATACGTCTCTGCACTGAAGCACTGTGGCTTAGGGTTCGGTTTGATTCAGTGGGTTCCGTACCAAAAACGACATTTTAAGCTCATTTTGGGCTCAGTTGGGCCAAATTATAGCCATATCCACTACAATGGAATTGGGTTTTAGAGTCAACCATAAGCCCAAAAGAGATCAGATGGGCTTTACATGATGGCCCAAAATGTTCAAGTTTTGTACATACTCAATTTAATTTTTGTTCTCATTTCTCTATCAAATTAAACATATTCTTCGAATTTGTTTTTATATTATGTTATTCGATTGAGAGAACCAAATAAGTGAAAATCAAAACGCGTACCTCGGTTTTAAGTACTATATACTATGGTGAAAATGGGCACTACATGTTAAATAGTGATCTAATTTAGAGATAATAGAATTTGAAAGTATGTAAATGAAATCGATAATTAGTAAAAATATGCATACATTTTGAGTGTATATGGTATTTATACTCACAAAGTGCACGTAGAAGGTGAAATAAATTATGTGATTGGTTAATGTGAATATGTGATTTAATATGGGATACAGTGATATCATATTTGTATAACAATGATGTCAATAAAACTAAGATGATGTCATGAAAAACAAAGGAGATGTTGTGCTAATGTTGCAATATACAGTCATAATGATGCGGTGACGGGCAACGATGATGTCAATCCTCCTAGGTTATTGACTTGTAACCTCAAAGTGGTAACATGTTACCAATAAGGTGTATCGTAATCAAGACCTCCATTGTGTACTCAACGAAACTAACACTTGAACCTTTTTAGGTCTCCGAGAAAATCTATTAGTTCATGAATGGTTTCCTTTATGTCCAATGTTGTCATGCTACATTAGAAATCTTGGGAGCCTTGGGAGGTTGTCGAGCATGCCGAGATAGTTTCGGTCTCGTTGAGTTGTCACAAATCGGTGGGGCACATAGATATCAGGGTAGAGAGTTGTGTGCTTGGTGCCGTCATTTGACATGAGAAAACTATATCGTAGGATTTCCTCTTAGTATCTAGGTTTTTAGAACTAAGAGGAAAGAGCCCCGAACGCGCAAAAAGGTTTACTAAGTGTGTCTTCGTTGATGTTGAAAAGGCGGAAACATGTTATGCTGCAATGAACCGAAGTCAAACTTAGAAGAGAGAGATGTAGTTGATAAATTTGATTTATCAAACTAAATGAGACAAATGTATCGTGTTGGGTCAATATCAATAATATTGATAACATGAAAAATACACCAATATTTTTTACATACAAAAACAAGGTAGAGAATGTTCACTAATCCAGATTGGTGGAAGCTTCTTGATCTTTCTTTTAGTAGCGAGCAAGCCTATGAATCTTGCTTTCGGCGATAATAAATCTAAATTTGGAATCATTGTCCTTCATGTTCCTCTCAAGATGTTTCCTCGTAGCAACAACCATGTTGATAAAGTGTTGCAAATTATATGAAATATCTAAGACAAGTCTTACCAATTTTACAACACAATAAAGATATAAGAAATGGAATTAATTAAAAGCAATAATCGTCAATCTCATTCTATACATATGTGTTTAGCATAATAACCAAATTTTTGAACAAAGAGTTAGTGGTCCCAAAAAAATCATAAGTTCATACGATGAGTAGCAACGCGATGCGTGTCACTTGAATGCCACATCATCAACATCGCGACTACACATACTTTCTCTCAGAGCGTAGCTCAAAGAGACTCGCTACAACGAATGAGCCCGAAACCCTACGAGTATACGAGGGTGCAAGCCATTTCCACAAGCCTCCAAATGCTACCAAAGACTTTGACTAAGTCCCAAAAACCAAAAGAGACCACTCATATGCAAAATAGAGCGATCGGAGGCAGAAGAAAGCTCGAACTAGTGGATTCTGGAACCTCAAAGACAATGAAGGATAATACCAATTCAAATGAGGGAGAACGTAGGTTTAAGAAGACATAAGCAAGAGCTTAAACGAATCATGACTGAGCTCTTTGGCAACTCTCTCTCTCTCTCTCCCATCTTAATCAATCCATACTCAATCTCAAGATATTAACCCAAGACTGTTGTCCAAGTTACAAAGACAAGATGAGCAGGGCCATAGATATTACATATCGGTGTTGGGCTATTTTCTTTTCCTCTTGCTTGGTCATTTGTCTCTAATGTTCTTTTGCCTCTTGGGGCACTTATCTTCCTTTGTATCCTTTTTCCCATTGTTAGTTAGGTTGAGATTTGTATTTGATGATGTCCCCTTTAGATCTTTTTTTTTTATCTAGTTATTTAATTTGATGCAATATTTTATCTCATTGTGGGGATGTTTGTGGAAAGCACAATATTTTCTCATGCTCAACATCCCTTGGCTAGTTCTCATCTTTACGGCACAGTTCCGTCTTCCATCTATTTTTTTGTTGCGTTATTGAGGGCTCCAATTGCCTCATTTTCCTGTTGTTTCTTCCCTCTTAAACTGGAATTGAGTATTTCTAGTTTTTACCGATTTAGGTTGAGTATTCCTGTTGTTTCTTCCCTCAGTTATGTTGAGTATTTCTCTCTTTTTTCTTCCTCCGTCAACCTCTGATAATCTTAAACCTTAATGTAACTTTGCGCATTTTTCATTCTTTTTCTCATCATTATGAGGAGTCTCAATTTTTTTTGTTGAGAGTCTTGGCAAGTTGATTTGGATCTTTAGCGCAATTCGTTCATGAATGTTACTATTGTCGTTTTTTTTTGTTTGTTAACACTATAGATATCCTAATACACATCGAAGAAGAGGGAGACGTAACTTTACAGGGGCTCGCCTTTACGTTGAGTAATCTCCAACAAGTGCATAACTGTTTTCCTTGGTTTGCCCCTTGTGTGGAACTGTCTATGAATTCATCAAATAACTAACTACCTGAAATTAGAGATGGAAGACTTAAAAAACTCGTTGAACAAATCTCTCCCATTTCCTCCTATAGTTGGTCCAATGGGTTGGCACATTATCGAGTCTAACACTTAGTACATGATGTTCACATGAAAAGAAATCATTGAGGTGGTTCTCAGAGTCTCCTTTGCCTTCTCCGAGAAATATTTATCGGCAAATGTTTTCTACAAATGGTCATCTATCGCCCAGACTATAACTTATATGTGTTATTCGTGTTCACCTTTCTAATCACCTTGATCGTCCAGTTCGGCAGTAGTTTGGTCGTTCGTCTCGTTTCATATAGCTATAGCTACTTTTCCCGTTTTTTTTTTATATTTTAGCGCTACGCCCTTAATCTTTACTGTGTGTCACACTCGTTTTCGGTGGTCTTTGTCCTTACCAATATATTTTTCCTAGTATATTGTGTTTCTTCTACTTCATTGGCATGTGTTGCTTCTATGTCGTTCACAAGGCCTATGATAAGGGTTTTATGTTTAAGAAAGTTTGTTTCCAAAACCTGACAACAACGATGTTTTGTTGCTAGGCAACTTCTTGAAGGGTGTGTTGTCTAGTTGTCCTCCTCCTCCTACAATTTTGTCCGGCTATGTTTTTTAAAGTTGTCTTCGTGTTCAGGAGCAGATGCTTGTTGCTTTCCAGTTCATTCCATTTTTCCGCTTGTTGTTCACATTTGGTTCGCAAATGTTTCTCCATCACTCATTTCTCATGCCTTCTTAGACCTTTCCACTTCCCACCTCATTTAAAGTTTAACCTATACGTGAAAAACAAAGATCCTCATATTCATAACTCCTTAGATGTCTAAGTTAGATCTCTCAGCATAATCTTGGACTATAGGCTCTTATTCTTTACCTTCTTACTATGTGAGGTCCCCTAGTTATATTAATGAGGATTTCCTATTATTTATGTCTATGTGTTTGATGTCTTCAACTTGCGCGCAATGCCATTTGTCGTGAGCTATCTTGCTACGAGGTTTTGCTGACGATGTTCACTGTGGGTGATGACATATTGCCTAACACATGTCAGTGTGAGGCATGAAAACTTAGGCTCAACTCCCCCAACAATTTACGTTGCACAATCCGATTCATCGAAAACTCAAATCCTAATGCAAAATTGAAAATTTGGTGCAACCATAGTTCATTTTGTACTCTATTAATCTTCACTTTTGACCACCATTTCAACTACTCGAGATCAATAGTATAATTTTCATGAGAAAAGAAACATAAACAAAAGAATGTAGAGGAATAATAAGTATAGTACTATACAACTAGTATTATTTTTGGTGTGACATGACATGATTGAGAAACAACGAAGCAATTTGAATTATCACCAAAATATCTTAGGCACGAGAGCCGGTAGACGGTGGTTAACAGCTAATACCTCCACATCTCCCACGTGTCCTCACATATTCCCCAACCTACCCCTCCCCAAATCACAACCTCCACTCCGGCGGGAGGGCAGAAGCGTCATTTAGCAGTGCGGGTGAGGGCGCGAAACGGTGCGCGTGAGTGACTGTTATTTCGGATTCCAAAACAAATTATTAAATCCCGTTAAATCCTCTCTCCCTCTCGCTCTCTCATTAAGACCTAAAATAAAGGCAAGCTCTAGCGGCTCACACACACAGAGACTCTGTATCTTGGTACTTGCTCGATCTTTACCCTCCATTTTTTGTGTTTCTCTCATTTTTTTCCTTTTGTTTGATCGTCGATTTCGATTCGACCCATTTCTTGTCTGGCTGTAGGGTTTTGATTGTGGGTTTGAATTGAATCTGAGGATCGCCGGAGATCGAGCGAAATGAGGGAGATTATAAGCATACACATAGGTCAGGCGGGAATCCAGGTCGGTAATTCCTGTTGGGAGCTCTATTGCCTCGAACATGGCATCCAGCCCGATGGCATGATGCCCAGGTAATTAATTTCATTTTTTTTTGTTTCTCTTTTGTGGGTGCGATTTCTGTTCTGGTTTTCGAGTGTGGCTCAATGTGTTGGATCTTGTTTGGTTTGGTGTTTCTGCCATTTTTGTGTGTTTGTCGAGGTGTTTGGTGAGAATGTTTTGGTGGGTTTAATTGTTATCTGCCATTTGCTAAATCATGACGTAAATGCTGTTTTAATGGGCGAGGTAGATGGTTGTTGATGATGGCTTCAATTTAGGTTGGAGAAGCTTAATGGTCCTGTTGGTTTGTCAGAATGTCTGGTTTGTTGATTAACTTGAAGATCTGTACTGTACACTGCTGTTAAAAAAAGTGTTATTTATTTATTTATTAAAGAACATTTGGAATATAGAAAATTGGGTTTCAACTTGTTAAATGTGGCAATAATTGGGTTGTTCACATGTTGGGTATTGAACATTTTGAGTTTTAAGTTGTTACTTGGAACTCAGATCTTGAAATGGGATAATGGGTTTTTGTTTTGGTGTTTTTATCTAACATGGTTTGGTGGCCATTTTGTGGTTGATGTTCTAACTTTTGTTTTCTTGCAGTGACACTTCGATAGATGATGCCCGTGACTCCTTCAACACCTTCTTCAGTGAGACTGGTGGAGGCAAGCACGTGCCTCGTGCTATATTTCTTGATCTTGAACCAACTGTTATTGATGAGGTGAGGACCGGGACTTACAGACAGCTTTTTCATCCCGAGCAGCTAATTTCTGGCAAGGAAGATGCTGCTAATAACTTCGCCAGAGGACACTACACAGGTGACAATTTTTTATTATGCATAAACAAACTATAGTGCCATGTCTATATTTTGTTGTTCTCACCTGAATTTGGTTATACTCTGCAGTTGGGAAGGAAATTGTAGATTTGTGCCTTGATCGGGTCAGGAAGTTGGCTGATAACTGCACTGGTTTGCAAGGATTTTTGGTATTCAATGCTGTCGGTGGTGGCACTGGTTCTGGTTTGGGGTCTTTGTTGTTGGAACGATTGTCCGTAGATTACGGAAAGAAGTCCAAGCTTGGTTTTACCATCTATCCTTCCCCTCAGGTTGGTAGATTTAGTAAATAATCCTCATTTCTTCGTTATTTGAGTTTGATTTTGCTTTTTATTATGTGATACATGGTAACATAGTTTCAGGCATTCATTTAATAGTCTTTTATGGTGACATGAACTAGAATTTTCTATTACTGGATGTCAGCTTACTTTAATTACCACATCTCTAGCTAGGTTTTCATCGTCATAAATGTTTTTGGACTTGTGCTAACCTATATCTTTAAATTCAAGTACTGTATAGTTCCAGAATTGACATGTATCTCACATTCAAATGTTTTTGACTTGTTGGGTTAACCTTTCCTTGCTTACAGGTTTCAACTGCTGTTGTGGAGCCTTATAACAGCGTCCTTTCTACTCATTCCCTTCTTGAACACACGGATGTGGCTGTACTTTTGGACAACGAAGCCATTTATGACATTTGCAGGAGATCTCTGGATATTGAGAGGCCAACTTACACTAACTTGAACCGATTGATATCTCAGACCATATCATCCTTGACAACATCATTGAGGTTTGATGGAGCTATTAACGTGGACGTTACAGAGTTCCAGACTAATCTTGTGCCATATCCCCGTATCCATTTCATGCTTTCGTCATACGCCCCCGTCATCTCAGCTGAAAAGGCGTATCATGAGCAACTCTCAGTTCCTGAGATCACAAATGCAGTGTTTGAGCCTGCAAGTATGATGGCTAAATGTGATCCAAGGCATGGGAAGTATATGGCCTGCTGTTTGATGTACCGTGGAGATGTGGTTCCTAAGGATGTTAATGCTGCTGTTGCCACTATCAAAACCAAGAGGACTGTGCAGTTTGTTGACTGGTAAGCAAAACATGCATATAGCTGGCCATAGATTCATAGTTGGGTACTGATGGTTGCAAAATACTGACTCACTATTTTCGTTTTTTTTTGTGGCTAACCCTAAATTATTTTTATGGCAACTTAAATTGCAGTCCATTTTTACTTGATTTATAGTGACTCAGATGGTCCAGGAACCACATGTTATTGTCTTAGTTTTATTTATGGGAGTAGGTTCACATGTTATTATAGAATTTTCTTTCTATTCCACAAATTTACGGCCCTCTTCTAATGTAGAGAAAGGAAGGGGACTTCTTTGTTTGTTCCCTCTGCTAGAGTTTGTCTGCATTTCATTTTTCTCTATTCTTCTTACCCCTTACTCTAAAAAATGTTTGTCCACTTTGTTTTTGTGGTTAGATAGTTATGCTTGAATTATGAACAATATCCTTGAGAAAATTAGTTAGCTAGAATGCCTTGAGTTTGTTATAATGAGATCACATGAAGGTTTGAGTAGGAATTTTCAATCCCAATTTCATTAAAATGAGAAAGTGACGGCCATTTTGGGATGAAAGGAGTATTTTATTCTGCACCGGTGCACCCCCTTTGCTCAGAACAAGATTAGGCCCTTCTTGCTTCTCTTTGTCCTGGTATTGTGGTTTGTCTTTTACATTATAGAACATGATAAATTAAATCTTCCAAGGAATGACTTGTTATGATTTGTCTTTATGTTGCTTGGCTTGAGGTTTTTGTTGGTTTCTTATATAGGTGTGTTAGGGAGTTGTTAAACATCAATTTAAAAATGGTTAGGTTTTTGTGCATCTGGTGTCTACATGCATGTTCAATATTTATGTATAGTGGACATGAATGTGTACACTTCTATGTGCATTTTAATGTTTCCTTGTTTGATTTTTTCCCTGATTAGATATATTATAACTTCTTTGTGCACCAAAGTTTACTGGAGTGAGTATAGGAATGTGCAAATGGTGTGATCCTATATGGACAGTATAGTCAATATACCTTTTCAGGTGTCCATTTTGGGTGCAAATTCAATGCCATCTGACAGATTTGTTTTTGGTTTGTTCAGGTGCCCAACTGGATTTAAATGTGGCATCAATTATCAGCCTCCAACAGTGGTGCCTGGAGGTGATCTTGCGAAGGTGCAGAGAGCTGTTTGCATGATCAGCAACAACACAGCTGTTGCTGAAGTGTTCTCACGTATTGACCACAAGTTTGATCTCATGTACGCCAAGAGGGCATTTGTCCACTGGTATGTTGGTGAGGGCATGGAGGAAGGAGAGTTCTCGGAGGCAAGGGAGGATTTGGCTGCACTAGAGAAAGACTATGAGGAGGTTGGTGCTGAGGGTGTAGATGACGAAGAAGACGACGGTGAAGATTATTGATTGGTGTTCAATCTGGATATTTGGGTGACTTTTGAGGGATATATCAGTCAAACATCAGTATCTTCATGCTGTGAAACTTATGTTTTTTCTGTGGTGATTATTTTTATTTTGGGTACATGGTTTATATGTCCTCTTTTTGTGATGTAAACAAGTTGATATTTGGAATCATGAATTGCATATCTTTTCTATTGGAAGTATGAAGCTATTTTTTCATGATACTTGCATATAATATCTTGAATGAATTGTGGCAACCAGAATGCATATCAATTATCAAAATTGAGTAACAAGCATTGAAAATTACATTGTGGAGTGTCAAGTTGGACAGAACAAATGGGTGAGTGAATTAGGAAAATTCCAAAGATCAGCAGACAAGTATGCATTCTCTAAGTACTCATTCACTCCGTTCATCGCGTAAAGCGATGCTGATATCTGTCTTTCGACTCTCATCCGCTCGAATTCTGTAATCGCTACCTCTTCTTCACGATATTGATCAGGCGGAAAAGCAAGCTGCATTTTTGGCATCTCCGTTCCTTGATCCAATGGAAGCTTATATTCATATCTACTTGGAAATGCACATAGCTGCTGATCAAATTGAGGCAATCCACCCAGTTGACAGCTGCTCATGTCTGGCCTGTATGCATCTTCAACAATCTGGGCAACATCTTGACTGGTCGAGGAAGACTGATCAAAACTAAAATGAGTACTACTTGACGTTGTAGTATCAATATTGGTGGTTTTGGGGATGGTGGTGAGAGCAAGGTGTTTCTGATGGAGTAGGTTTCTGATCTTCAAGGAGAGAGGAGAGTTGGGAGAGATTTGACGGGTGGGGAAATTGGTGCGAGTGTTGGAGCCGCGAAGGAGAAAAGCAGCTTCATCGTAAGCTCTAGCAGCTTCTTCAGCCGTGTTGAAAGTCCCTAGCCACATTCTTATTTTCTTGGTAGTGTTCTTGATCTCAGCAACCCATTTCCCAGATGGTCTCTGCCTCACACCAAGGAACTTGTTTCTTCCATTGCCATTGCTGCTTGTTGCTCTTCCCTTGAGCTTCTGCTTACCACTCTGTTTATTTTGCTGCTTAACATCCATTGCATATAGCTTCTTGGAAAGAGAGGGAATATAGATTTATAGGAATAGGCGTATGAGGAGTAGGAGTGGGTGCCTCGTTTTGTAGCTCTTGTCAACTGTTAATGAATAAATTCATGACTCAGCTAGCTCAGTAGATGACAAAATATACCTTTTGGTGATTTGAATATTGCATACATAAAATTATTCTTCCTTAGTTTCTAACAAAACTTGCAACCCATTTTTGAGTTGAGTGGAAAAAGAAAGGTCAAAACATAAAAATTGATGGCAGTGATTGGTTGGTATAAGGTTATGCATATAGACAAGGCAGAGGGTGAGTGGTTGTCCTGTACCTACTTGACTTGAGTTGGTCAATGGCATATTCGTGAAGGCACGAAGCCATGACACTTGGAACACTAAAAATCATCTATTAGGAAAAAACATAAACAAATGAAGGATTAGGACAACAACTCCCTCAATTTTGTAGTATTTGTGTTTGGATTCCAACTATTGTGCTTGTGGATGCCTGTGTTTGATGCTACTAACTCTACTTTGCTTCAAACTTTAGTCATATTTTTTTTTTTTTATAAACAAGCGTAACAATCGATCTTCGAACCTGATACTTCAATAGAAACAAACGCCTTAAGCCACTTGCTGGCCCTGATGATGGTTATTTTTAGTCTCGTACTATATTGATTTCATGGAGATCAATTGAAGCATGGGATGGGAATGACTAGTGAGTAGTAGATGAAATTTCATTGTCATTCATATATTGATTGAGTCAAACAGAAAACAAAGATCAATATGGAAACATCATATAAAACAAAGAGGAATCTGGAAAAGGAAGGGAAAGATAATCATCCTTTGCCGTCTTCCTTTCTTTTCCGGCTTTTATAGGCAGGCCAGATGCTTGTATAGTATCTTCATTACAAATTAAAAACATCTTCGCCGTCAACAAAATAGAGACATTATAAACAAATCACCAAACAAAATTTTAACTGATATATTATAACAAACTGAAAAGTTCTCAAGATTGGGGAGTGAAATGACCACAAAGGAATCAAAACTGCTTCTCGCACAATAAATAAAAACTCAAAACTTTCACTCACAGTAGCACAAAACCTATCCCTTCTTTTTTCTTTCTTTTTGACTCAAAACTGCACTATAAATTCACTCATGATATACACATTCTACAATAATTATAATAATGATAAAAAAAGGTTTTCAATTCAATTGTAACGACAACTTCACTCTTAATCAAACTGACGCCAGATTGCTCTAAAACATCATGCAAAAATTGAATGATGGGAACCATCTTATGGGAAAGAATTGACCAAACATATAGCATATTCTCCAAAACCAACCAGCCCGCCCATCACCCAAATACTATGACGAGAGAATGGACTGCAATGCAAGCTGCTGCTGAGGCTGCAACGATGACCAAGTAGAAGCCAAGATAGCGGGTGGTAAAGTTTGCTGAAGTTGCCTCAGCAGATTAATCATTCGGTTTGCTGTCTGTTCACTTGCTAGGTCCTTACCCGCGCATAGAACCTATGAGAATAACCAGTCCACCTCAGTAATATTTATTTTAGAAAAAAAATTGAGGCAACCACACTGACACTATGATTGTGTTGAACAAAAGTACAAGGGAGTTGGCAAAGAAGGTACATGTTGGGATTCAGAATGATCAGTTAGTTCTATAAGTCAACTTTATACGGATTCAAAACTATGCAGGGGGGTGATGATGAAAGTCAAATTTACCCTATGGTCCCAAAATATCTTGAAATGAATAGTTAAAGACCTCTCGGTATCCTAAAGCCGAATGAAGTCACTAAACTTTCAAAGTTTGCATTAATATGTTCACGTAACAAGGTATGGGACATGTGCTCAACTCATCTCGTCTTGCAATGTCTCGTTTCTGCCTAACTAGAACTAATTCATCTAAAGGGTCGTTCATTCCTTCAATTCTATATAAAGTAATTGAAATGCTAGTTAATTCAATTCTTAGGAACTGGATACTTTAATTTATTTGAGAGTTTTTTTTTAAATAAAAAAAATCATATAGGCCCTCTCCAAAAAAAATTAAACTTAAATGAGCACACGAATTACAATTTGAAATTATCACACATGTCCTATTTTCTTAGGAATTCAATGAAAAATAGTTGTACCCTAGGGGATGACTCAATGGTCAAGACACACGCCTCTCTGTGAGAGGTCGTGGGTTTAAATCCTTGAGTCGGGTGGGGTGGAGTTTTAAGTAAAAATAAAAATAAGAAAAAAGAAAAAAGAAAAAAAAAGTTAAACAGACAGACCCTAAATTCTAATCAAGTTGGGCACCTGCATCCCACTTCAGATTCTTATCATTAAATGCAATATTGACCACAACAACTTAAATAAGATAATCACAGAAAGAACACAAACCTCAGCAAATACTGAAACAATTTTAGGAAGATACTGATTATTTGGGCCCAAGAGATCCATATCAGACCTGTAGAAGATATGAGCAAATTGATCAATATTCAGTTAAGAATATATATATTGGAGCGGAACCAATATATTTTGGGGAGCAAATTTGCAAAAATTATTGTATCAAGAAATTGACATCTCTACCTCTCCACCATTGAACAAAGCTGATCATGAACAACTTTGGCCTCTATCAAGTCACCTTTTATAGGTAAGCAACTTAGCCATGCAGGAACAACCTGCAAAAGCAGACAAATAACATGAGTCAAAATCATACAAAGAAAAACAAAATTCAAGATCATCAAGTAACTAATTTGGTAAAAGGTGCTGTAAATAAGTTGTTGTTGTGAAAAACAGGAATAGCATGGAGAAATTAATTGAGAACCAACAGCAGAACCATAGAACTACCAAATAAACATGTAACTGCGGCTCAAACCTATTGCCTAGAATTAATAGTTTTATCAATTTACTCTCCTAGGCTTTGTTACATTCACCATTTGATATCATATAAGTTACTTTCAATCCTTTTTTAGAAGGATTTCTTGAGTGGCTCTCTTATCCAGCAACAAGTTATCTCCAAAGTTTTCATTTCATCTTTACAAACATGCAAGTCAATTAGTCAAAGTACTCCTCTAGAAGGGTACTCATAGCAAACTCAGGTAAACCTATCACAAATGGTTTAGCATGAATAAACATCATGACCAGCGTCCTGATATAATATTGATAATTACAATAAACCAGGAAGCAATAACTAGGTTATTTGTTTACATCCACTCATAAACTTGTCTTAATGATTTCAAATCAAATGGTGAAATATTTGAGAAGGATTTCTTAAGAGGCTCATTATCCAGCAACAAGTTATCTCCAAAATTTTTATCAAATCTTTATGAGCATGCACGTCAATTAGTCAAAGTATTCATCTAGAACTAGAAGGGTACCCATTGCAAACTCTCATTGAACATATTACAAATGGTTTAGCGCTCAAAAAATTGTATCTCGTGTCGCACTAAGCCAAATGATTAAACATCTTGACCAGCATCCTTACATTAACTAATAATTACAATAAATAAGGACATGATAACAAGGTAACTTTTTTATATCCGCTCAGAAATTTTGTCTCAATGATGGACAACACAAACAGTAAGTTTGATGCCTTACAACCTAGAGGTCACAGACTCGAATAAGGCAAACTCTTTCTGCGAAGTAGGGAAAGGCTATTTACAAAAATGAATTATGCTTTGCAGCATCATAGAATGGATACAATGCTTTGCAGCATCATAAGAAAAAAAGAAGCGCCGATTCTTTCCCTTTTCTAAAAGCAATCCTAACGGATACAATGCACTATTCAGCCACAAAACCAATCAATCATATCCAATCCAGCCCCTATCACTCATCTTACATCTAAATGCTGTGAGAGAGAGAGAGAGAGGGAGAGGTTTCCAGTTTTCTCTAGAGTAAAGAGATCACAGAAAATGACCCTTGGAAAAACAAAGTGAAATATGGTAGTACCTGAGCTGCATCAATACTGTCACGATGAAACTGGCATATTTTTCCTAAAGCAGAAACGGCATTATCATATGCCATCAAATTCTCAGGTTGCAAGGCGTTGGGATGCCTTATAACAACATTCAACCTTGAAAGAGCCTCTGAAAGAAGCCACTTAAAATTATGATTCTTCTATAACAAATATTAAAAGAACCTAGATTAGAATATAATTTAGTTCATATGTTGCATGCAATCAGAACATACCTCCTACAAGAGGTTTAAATGCATATCCACCAAACTCGGCACAAACACCAAGTCCATAAACAGCCGCCTGCAAAACAGTCTTTTAAGTCATTCAAGATACACAGCCAAACAAGGCATAGGATCAAACAAGTTCAGTGCAAACCTGTCGAACATCAGGACTTTCATCATTACAAGCCTCCAATAAGAAAGGAAGGTATGTCTCATAATACCTGTCAAAAAACAATCATAAAAAATGAGTATTGTCTATAAGAAAGACACTCAGAATACTTACATTATAGTATGCTTACTTCAGAGCTGTTTCACGACACTGCTCAGCAACATCATCAAAAATGCAAATAGCAATCCTCCTCTCTTCAGCTGTCTTATCCTTGCCCTATGTTAATAGGACACACATAAATAAACATTGAGCAAACTTTGCTGCTAAAACAAATCACAGTACAGAGGACAGTTTTTTCTATATTTCAACGATGCTCACTAAACTTAAATGCTGAGATATTCAGAATTTCAAGAACATGAAATTTTGAAGTGTAACAAAAAATGGGAAAATTTTCACCAAGATGTCCAACTACAAGGTGGCCTAGCAAAAGATAACAAGCCACAGTACTTGAGTAAAAAAAAAATTGAAACATTTCAAACCATGTTTTACTTGAAACAAAAAAACGCTCAATATGATGAAATGATCCCAACCATAGTTTTGAAAGGCGCGGCGCGGTAGGACATCTATGGCGAGGCGATTTACTAAAGGCGTGCCATTGGCCGAGGCGCAAGAAAGGCGCGCCATACGAAAATTTTACAGCAATTAGGGTTTTTTGTGTGTTTAGTTCATATTCAAATCCTTAATTCAGTACTACTAGCTTATAATTGAAGCAATCAGACTTCAAATAAAAAAAGGAAAGTTTATTCACAATGACTTCCTTATTCCACAACCATTTGACCTTCTAAGTTCTTAAAATTTAATTATACAATCACAATACCCCATTATAAATACCCAATCCCAGCAGCAAATACACCATTGAAAAGCAAAAAAAAAAAAAAAAAAAAAAAAAAAACAGTAGTCATTATGTATGGTTAATGTACAGCACTAAAACAGCAAAAGAAGAGCACCAATAGTAGCCATTATTTATGAAAATAGTGATTCTCTTTTTGGAGATGATGAATACTAAGATATTTAGATTTAACATTTCACATTCCGTTTTAGATCTTTGGCGTAATGATGATGACTTTTATAAATTATATTAATTTTATCAACTTATTTACATAATTTAGCATGTGCGTGTATATATATAATTTAGTGTCTATATGCGCCGTGTTTTCGAAAGGCATCTATATGCACCGTGTTTTCAAAAGGCGCGCCATGTGCCGTGGCTCCAGAAGGGGTTTGCGCCATTGTGCGCCTTGCGCCATAAATAACTATGATCCCAACAAAAATATAATTGCATTTTGAGGTCGCAGCCAATTAGTGATCAAATGCTATGCAGTGCTTATACGGAAACCAAAAGTTCTAAAAACAAGAAGTGCTTCTATTTTGTAAACATACCCACATAGGTGTCAGATATGAAGACAGGTCATCGAAGAAAGGCAAGAAGGACGCTTTGAATGTTTTGATCAAAGTTCCCAATATTTCACCAACCTGAACCAAAAGGTGATTAGAGTAAGAAATATAAACTTGAAATCTGAAGATATTATTTACAGCAAAGACAAAAAATTAGCTTTTTTCAAATATTTCAAATGATAATAAAGGGAATTTAGATACAAACTTGATCAAAAACTTCCTCTTCTTGCTCATTTTCTTCTTTGAGCAATTCACTCTCCTCAGCATCAAAGTCTTCAGCTTTTGCTCTCTCTGCTCTTTCTCTTTTACGACTTGAGCTTGCTGTGATAACCTGCTTGATCTCATCCACGATGGATTTGACCTGACTTTCATCTAAAAGTGGTCCAGAGATCTGCCGGTGGAAAAGAAAGTTCACAGCATGAATTCAAATAGGGGTGTGGGTGTATTCCAAGATCAAGAAACTAGAAATTGGCAACAGATGAACAAACATGCATGGCCACATTACACTAATGACTATAAAAAGATGCATAAGCAACTCAAGAGGGCTGATCACCTTCCCTTTCCGTTACTCAGATCCACTCTTTCACCAGACAGTGGAAAGAAACAGTAAATGTATGGTCATGCAAATTATGTAGATATCTAAATAAGCATAAAAGAAATTGTAGCCCTTGCTCAGTGTAAAATCAATTGAGAGTAGCCCAAGAAAAAAATGTTTTAGAATCCATTACTACATCTTGTAAACAGTACCATAATTCTCAGGTTGAAAATAAAAAAGAGAGGCTCAATAAATAAGGAAATTCAGATTAGCTGATTGACTTTGCTGCAGAATAAATTCAGAGAAGTAGTATACTGTCTGATACACATACAGCATAACATCATTTTAGGATACTAAACATGGTAGCAAGTACCAAGTACATGATCCTTTGCTCACTTAACTCTCCCCTATTGTCCCCATAATCCAATTACTTATTCCCAATATACCAGAAACTGTATTTACAGTGATGTTGGTTTATCTAGAAAACTGTGAATTGTTGTGTTCAGTAATAATAAATTGTAGATGACAAACCTGTAAGCATTCATTTAATGCATCTAGCATGCTTGCGCAAATTTCTGTGTCTGGTTCCTGCACACATAGTCCGTGAAAATTCTTCATCAGCTAGAGGGTAAGCATGATATCCACAGAAGAACTAGATCAACGCAGGATAGGTAAGCAATCTCACAAAACAGTATAAATTAATAACCTTATGTAGGGCTTCCACAAGAGCTGGAACAATGTAGTCTGACAACTGCTTTATATACGACTCGTTACGACCTTGAGCTTGCCCTTTCTCCACAGCTAATTTTGCAGAACGCAGTAGCTCCGGCATAGCTAGAAACACATTAAATGCATCAAGAATCTGTAAGGATCCAATAATTGAAAACCTAACAAGAAAGAGAAAGATATAATTAATCTATACCTGAAACAGCAGCCTTCCTAACTTCTTCATGGAAATAAAACTTGAGGAGTGGAACTAAAGTTGGAGCAACCTTCAATATACATGGAACCATATGTCAGTGTCAGATTGTTGAGAAAAATTCAATTATGGCGTGCCATAACTCACCTGATCAATCCATGGAAAGAACCCCTCTTTCAATTCATCGGCATAGCAACAAAGCATATTACAGGCAGTAGCTTTTTCCTCCAGAACACTAGTTTTAATCCCTATTCTTTTGTCGCCTAGAGTGATGGTCTCCATACTGCAATACATATACAAAATCACAGTAAGTTCCACCTTTTTTAGGTCATAGTCGCTTGATAATCTTGAATGTTCCAATTTAAGTAGCATACTAAGGAGCAAAACATGTATCCAGAATCATCATGCACATAACAGTAAAATTATAATCAACAAACTAATGCTGACACGAATAACGACAATAACCCAGCTTCTTATATGTAATTACTTCATTAGTACCTTCACATAATTGCAGGTACTGAGCCATACAAAATAATTACATGCATGCTTACTATGTCCATATAAATGAATGTATAGATAGTCACTATAAGAAAGATTAAGAAAATAAACTTGAAAATCACATACCCTTCATCATCAGATTCATCAATCTCATTGTCAGAATCGGCAGATGTAATGGTAACATCTGGCTTAAGTTGAGCAGACTGAAGCAAGGGGGGCATAACAACACTCATGTACGGGAGGAAATCTTGCCCCAAACACTTGCAGAGCCTGGCCCAAGCCTGCAGCATGTAACTTGTTGTTGGGTCATCTGTCTCCATTTGAGATCCTTGCAGTGACATAAGCACTTCCATGACCTAGAAAAATTAAGCATGAAGCTCAAATCAGGAATAGGCTGGGTGGAATGAACATCAGTTTACAAAAGTAACGGATTAATTACACATATACAAAACAAACAAAACTTAACGCAGGTAAAAAAAAGAGAAGTTTGATACACCCAAAACTACACACATAATATGAAGCTAAGCTCACCAAGATAAGATTTTACCATGTCTAAATTTCAAATCATACGCCCCACCAAAAAAGTTTGAAATTTAACATCAATCTACAACCTAGTGAGATGGAAGATAACCATCCTAACAAAAATTGAAGGAAGGGGGAAGAAGAAGAGTGTAGGTGGACAGAGCTCCAAGGATTAAACATAACACTACGTACCTGCTTGGCATCATCTCTAAATTTCTCCTTCCCGACAGCCATTCCAACCAAACTAATGCACTCCATGGATTTGGCACGAAGCATGCGGTTAGACTTGTCAGTTGCCTGAACCAAGATTGCTTTCAAATAAGGCATAACGCCATCATAGTACTTTTGGAAGTGCTCCTGCAGACACCTAAAGTGTTAGATTGGTCCTAATAAAACGAAACTTTTAATAATAGCAACATAACTTATGAATATACCTGAGATGAATCAGCAACTGAGGCCAGAGCAGTCAAGGCTCCCTCTTGCACCATTTGTTTCCCATTCTGCACAATAGATATAAGTAAATATTAAGAAATAAAGGTTTCACATTCACTTACATGTGTCTCTGTAAGACACTAATTAAAATGATGTGCAAACTGCTAAGCATACCTTCAGAAGTTCGAGCAATTTTATCACTATTGGTTCCAAGTAGGGTGTTAAAATATCAGGAGTGCAGTTCTCACTGAAGTTGAGAACTGCCGAAGCAGCGTGTGCCTGTAAATATAAAGACAAAAAAATTACGCACGGATCAGGAAATACCCATAAGAAAAGGAAAACAGAAGGTTTTACCCACAAAAGGACAAGTGCTGGGTTGACGTACAAGAGGCCATATATTAAGCCAAGTCAATTTTATTTTCATATTTAAATAAATAGTAGGACTATGAGCTCATTAGTTATCGTTATCATACTACCAGCCCTAGACATTAAAGTCATTCTGTTCTGCACCAAGCAGTGTTATGAAAGGCTAACTATGGCACGCGCCTCGGGGCAAGGCGCGGTGCAGGGTTGTCACCATAACCTACTTGTGGCTCTGCGATTTTGAGAAGGCGCACCTTTCTCACACCATTTGAAGAGGTGCACAGCAAGACGCAAAAATGGTGCGGCATATTTAAAATGAACTATATTTTAGTTTTTTTATATACTGACTTAAAAGTCCAAAGGTTTATACTACTAGGGTTATGACTAAGGTAACAAGAACTCAAATAACAAAAGAAAAGTCACATGCAGTAAATACATGCCTTAGCTTTTCATATTATAAAATTAACCTTCCATATTTTAAATTTCAAATTCTTCATCTACAGTTATAAAATCACAAGCACAACGGTAAATTAAGAGCACTACTAAAACCATTGAAAAGCAACAAAACAGCGGCCAATTGAGATCATTTTAGTAGCAAAACAGAAACTATTGAAGAGAAATTTCAGCAACAAAACATGGTAATCTATTAATTATATGCATAGTAATATCGTATATTATTTTAAGTATCCATGTGTGCCTTATTTTCAAAAGGCGTGCGACTTGCGCCATGACTCCAGAAGGGGTTTGCGCCTTGCGCCGTAAATAAGGTTGGCACCAAGAATTACAAAAATCAGGTTATCAAAGGACCACAAAACATATATGTTAGTAATAACCTGCACTCGAGGATTCTGGAAATCGTCCATAGCTGCAGTTAGCGCAGGGAGAACTCGTTGATGGTACTGAACTTGCAAATCTGGACCCAAATCTGTTGACAACTGCCCAATCGCATTAATAGCTGCCCACCTGACACGGGGGTGAGGATCTTGAAATGAGCTCAAGACCATGGTTACCACTTGCTCCAAATTTTTTACCATGACCTGCAGCAATAGAAAAGGTTTGAATTATCACAACAACATGCAAGTTAATGTAGCTCTTAGCACAAAATACAATTAAGCAGGCCTTCTCGCTTCATAAAGTTAACACATACAGCAACGTTAACATAAGAAATGATAGAAAGTAAAAGAAACCAGAATCATATCATGGTTATATATTCAACAAGAGCCCCACCATATAAACCTGAGCTGCAACACACACTAATCAATACATTCATTTCAATTAGCCTATTTCGAGTGAAGGGTGATTGCAAACAGTGGTATATGTGTGAACTGGTTGCCTATAAATGTCCTAGAATTGTCCCAATCAAGTTCAAACCAAAATAGAATGGAGGCACTGTTAACTCAGTAAGCCAGTAACCATTATCTAGAAACAAATTTACATGCATAGAATAGTCAACCCAGCAAACCTTAAGTAGTATTATACTGATAATGAAAAGTTAACCAAAAGTTAATACCTTTGAGCAACCTTCAGCAATCTGAGCCAGTGCAATCAGTGCAGCATGGTGCTTTTGCCATTCAGGAGCAGCCAAGTAAGCAGGCAAGAGCTCTGAAGCGACGGGAACAATTGTATTCCCGCCTAATGAGATTGCAAGCCTGTCCAAGCACTCCTGCCCAACACTATAATTACTAGTCTCACCAGCATCCTCATCCTCAGTCTCAGCACTATGCCATATTGGATCATCCTCAATGTCCAGGAGCATATTCATCAGTATTGCAAATAATCTGCTCACAAACTGAGGCAACTTCCTCATCATCCCGGGTGCTCGCTCCCTTGCCTCTGCTAGAGTTATCACAAATTCAACGGCCAAATGCCTCGTCCCTTCTTCCAATGACTCAGCCTCAGCAATCTGCAGCATAGCCCCAACCACATCCACCAGCTGCCTCCTCAGGAATCTAGGCTCAGTCCCTGCCAACTCAATCAACAACTCCAACGCCTCCTGAGCTGTAGCCTCCTGCCCACCATTCAAGGCCTCTGTCAGAGTCCGCATCATGGCCGGCAACAAATCCTGAAACCTATCTCGATCAGAAGAACTCGACAGGCACTGTATGAAATTGATGACAGCATTCAATGCGGCAATCTTCACATCAGAACTCGAGGACGAGCTCAAGCATTGCAAAAACACGGCGTGGAGGTCCTTGATGTGAGGAATCAGAATATCCCCAATATACTGAGACAATTGAGCGAAAATCAAGAACGCTGACTCCTGGAGCTTGGGCGAATCGGAGGAAACGCACTGGAACATGAAGGGAAGCAGCTCGGGCCATCCGTTGTCAGCGAGAATCCCGGAGGCCAGCTCGGAGATGGTGTCGCAAAGCTTCTTGGTGATCGATTTGGCCTCCTCGCGCTGAATACAGGTAAGAAGAATAGTCTTGAGGGAGGACTGGGTGGCCGGAGAGAGGCGGGGGTAGATGTAGGAGTCATCGCGGGTGAGGAGCTTGCGGAGGAGGATGGCGGACATGGCGCGGGCCTCGACGTGCGGCGAGAATTGCAGGAGGTGGCCGAGCTTGAGAGAGAGCGCGTCGGGATCGGCGGATTTGCAGAGGTTGAAGATGGACTCGGCCTGGGAGCGCTGGTCGTTGGAGGAGGACATGAGGTGGGAGATCAGGGTCTCGAAGGGGGCCGGGTCGGGGCCGAGGATGTGAGCGAGTTGCGCCTGCTGGAGCTGAGTTGACTCGTGATCCATGGCGGCCGCTGGTGCGAATCGGAGGGTCCGGCGGCGGCGGAGACGGTGGTGGTGGTGGCGTCTCTGTGGTGGACGATTTGGGGGAGTGAGTGGAAGAAGGGTTTGGGTTTTGGGGGATATAATAAAGGAGAAAGGGAGTGTTTGGATGTGGGGCTAATTAGGGCAAAGAAAATGAGGATTAATAGTTGTTGGTGGATGGATGGGTGATTAGCTGTATTTTGTGTGGCATGTCATGTCATTATTAGTAGTGAACTGGTAGTGTGTTGTGTTGTGTTCTCTTTTGTTTTGGAGGGAAATAGAAATAGAAATAGAAATGGAAATGGCATTGAAGAAAGGTCAAGACTCAAGAGAATAAATACTTTGTAGCCAGCCTAACAACAACCATTTTGGCATCATTTTCTTTTCTTTTAGGAGAATGTTATAAAATGGTGCTCTTAGTGTTTATTTTGTTTTAAAATAGTTCTCAGTTTAGTTTTTGTTTCAGTTTGGTCGTTTTAAAATCAAGATTGTTTCGAAATGGTCCTCTTAGTATATATTTGGAGTAATTATTGATGGACCCCCTGTGCTTTACATGTTTTTCAACTAGCACCCCTAAGCTTTTTTG
>JAYMTF010000937.1:0-28186 GCA_036897485.1 Pelargonium nanum | reverse complement strand
AGGAATTTTTAGTCCAAAAATCGGAAATAAATACAACTTTACCGTTTAATACCTGACTTTTGGCCGCATAGGAATTAATACAAGAGATTCAAAGGAGAGCTTCTCTTTATAATATTCGGGTAAAAGTTTTGTCTAGGTAACTGTTCTATACAAAGTAACAACTTTAAGAGAAGTAAGGAAATCCCTTTGAAAGGGTTTCTAACAAGGTTTCCAGAAAAGATAAATACTAGTGTAGGAATTACCTCTTACTATATAGGTATATGTTACAGAAAATGTAGTTTATTTTAAAATATAGGCAAATCCTGAAAGAGTACCCGTGTTGTTAATATTTTAATAGTATACTTGTTACCAAGGACTTCTAAAGTAGAACTATTGTTCCATTTGTAAAGGATTTAACTCAAGTTAAAGCTTAAAGTATTTAATAATACCACTTAAGTCAAGCTATTGATTTTATTAACTTTTAGCAAAGAACTTATTTTTGTTTGCTACCTTCTTGACGAGCCCCCTGCTAAAGGAATTCCTCTAAATAAAGTTTAGAAAAAGATTTTAATACGGCTTATAGAAAACCAAGTCCCTGTTAGTCTACATATCCCTAGTTTTCTTTCTTATTATTATGGTATAAGAATTCTAAAAAATTCTACTATCAAGCAAGATTCCGAACCTCCTAGTCTTAGCAGCAGCTCTAAGAACAAGTGAAACGAAAGAAAAAGGGAATCCCTGAGGAGAAACCCTAAACTTTAAATTACTCTAGAAAAAAGAATAGGTAAGAACTATCCCCTTAAGGCAAGAATTCTTTATAAACTCCTCGAGCCTCTAGTTTGAGTACTTATACCTTAAAAGGCTCCCTTCCTTTGGATGCATGGACTCTTTCGTTAGTATGCGCTTACCCTATTATAAATAAGTCAAAAAGCTATCCTTATTATTACTTATACGATTCGCTTGAACAAGGTAAGTATCTAGCTAGTATTATTCAATTGACTATTTTATCTTATTCAATTCCAGGTTATTTTGGGTTTGTAGGCTCGAGAATTATTCTGAAAAGGGGTTTATTATATTATAAGAAGCTTAAGCAATTGAAGAATTCAGAATCTCTGAAATCCTAATTTTATAAAGTGAAAAATGAAATAATAGAATAAAAAACTCTTTACAAATAAGTAATTCACCTTAAATATATATTTAGTACTAATATTAAAAGGATATTACATATATTAAAATGGGGAAGACTGACAGAAAAATATCTAGAACTTCCTTACACTTTGAGAGTGGGACGTTGTTAATTTAAGTGTAATAGAAGGAAGTAATGAAGCTAAGTCTTCTCATTTTGTTAAGTAAGTTAAGGAAGAAAGGTTACGTAAAATCGGGGTTTTATCGAATTAATATTTGTTATATCATACCTATATATAATAGTCTGAGAAGCGACAAGCACAAAGATATTCCCACCCCCAGTATCTATTTCAGTTTTACCTAGAACAAGTTAATTAGCTGCACTTAAAGCATTAAGAATACTGATTCTCTAAACTTTTTATTAAATTGATTATTCCGATTGCTCAAGTTAAGGAAAGACATTAGCTACAGCCAGTCTATCTATATACTTCTTTCAAAACGACATAGTAAGAATACGCTTTCCATATAAAGGACTTACCCTTTGATTATATATGTTACTCTATACTTGGATTACTAGCCTTTGTAAGATTTCAATTCCCCTATTATTAGTAAAATACCAATACTATATAATTATAATTAAGAAACCTATTTACTGAAACTCATATCTTTAAAAAGGAATTAGTTACACTAGAAATTTTAAGGGATTTCGAGGGACTCAAGACCCCTTAATTTGAGTAAAACTACCTTCTTTTACACTTTTTTTACACACGTATACTTTTAAAGCTATTCCTATTAAAGGAAGCATAAGCAAAAATCCAATGCAAGGCTAGTTGAGCATACTGCTTATTTACTCTTTACTAAAGAACACCCCTATATTTAAAAGAATTGGTACTTAGATTTAGTACTTTAAAACAATGAAAACTATATTAAAGTTAGAATTTACAAAGAACCCTAGTGCTAGGCTTTTAAACAGATTTCTAATCTTACTCGGGAAGTTGGTTCTGGGTGAAAGGGTACGCTACGAGGAGTCTTTTTATTACATAAATTTAGGATGCCTCTCTCAACCACAAATACAAAATAAAGGAGTACTTTCTTTGCTTTGGAGCTTACAAATCCCTTCAAATTAGAAGACTTTACTAGCTTTTCCATTTAGTTATTGACACTTTCCTAGAATATCCGTATTACCTTTTCATCGAGGATAACTAAAACCCGCGAAAACTACTAGTTTTAGGAAAAAGTTTTTTCTCATATGAAACCCTTAACTTCATGCATAAATGAACCGCGGTTTAGTACTAACTCCCTTTGTTTTTATACTTAAGGTGAGGAAAAATCTAGAGAATCTCATAAGTAAGCTCATAAACCAATTACAATTAGGAGATAAATAAAGGGGATTTATACCTCTCAAAGGGGAGTGTTTTTAATTCATTACTAAAGACATTCTAATTTCTTAAAAGGATTCCCTGTCATAGAACTTATTCTACTCACCCAGTATAAAGCAGGTATTTAAGGAAAAGCTTGAGTCAAACCTAAGCACAACCCTGGCAGAAAAGCACCATCTTCATATTTAGTCTACATGCAGCTCGTACTCACGCTGGAAAGGGGCACTCGAGAATCCTAAAATAAAAACGGGAATAGCAAGCCTTTAAGAGTACCCTCATAGCTTTTACAGGATTTACAAAAAGAGTTATATCGAAGTATGTCACTAAATCCGAGTTCCCATGAAGCCATGTAGGAGGTGTGGAGGTAATAGAGCTTACTCGTAATTTTTTGTCTTTTCGATTCTGTTACTGTTGTTTAATAGCTCAAATAAAGGGAGTTCCTAATCTATGTGAATTACAATTCTGTTGCTTTGTATCTCCGGGTAGCCTTGAAACTTACTTATTTTATCCGAACTTAGTAGTTATTTACTAAGCCCTTATTCTTCCAGAAAAGCGGTTGTAAGACCTTTTTAATCTAGTAATTGGAATGGAAATTGAAAACTCTTGCCATATTGAAGGATACAATTAGGTATCTATTTACTATAAATATTAAGGACCTCCGTTAACTTACTATATTCTAGATATGCGCGCCAACTTAAATTAAAAACTCGTGTAAGTAAAGAAGTGATCCTATTTTAGTCGTGTGAAGTTGTGATAAAAGCGGGTACTTATTTGTGTCTTGTGATAAATCGAGAGTGTGGGTACGCAATTCGTATAATATATAAACAAATTCCTTGTGTTGATTATAAATAGGTATATCCTCGCAACAAGAGTTAAGTACAATTTAGGATTAGCTATAGACTTGCTTATAAAAATTGACATATATTGTATTGCAATCTCCGATTTCATAGCTTTTCTTAGTTAAGAAGAAATTATCTTAAACAAATAGAATAGAGGGTACTAGTAAAGACTGGTTTGCTTGGCAGAAGAATAGAATATAGAGGGATTAATTCGAAATACAGATTAATAATAAAGTATTAAGCTTACAAAAAATCTACGAAAAATGCAGTTTAAATAACTAAAAAAAGATCCAGAGCATTACTAGAGTTTCTTTAGTGGAAAGATCTAGGGTTAACCCGGATACCAGGATTAACTAAAAGGTGGAACACTTAACATAGATTGACAAAACCAAATACATAATCGTGAGTTTTTTATCTCTAAAAATCTAGTATTAAATTTCACAAAAGAATCTATTGCCCACTATGCTTGTCTTAGTTATGCCCGCTTTTTAGGTTATGTAATACCCCGGTTACTAGAGTTCTATTACAAATAGTTAGTTCCCAAGACTAAGTTTAGTTTTTATACAAGTCCGATTGGTAATGCAATGCACTGGGTTTCAAAAATGGGTCCGCCTGCCTTTGTTCAGATCCAAGGGAAGATTTATCTTGGCTCGTCAATACCCCTGAAACAAGTAACCCAATTCCTATTTTACCCATTGTTTTCACTCGTAGGAAATGTTTACAAGACTCAAGAAGTAGGAACTCCCATTCATTAGGGCGGGTACACCCTGTTTATCCATTATGGAAATTCTTAGAATTGGTTTCATGTGGCTGCTTATGAAATCTTCCTTTTCGTGAGTTATCCGCTACTTGCTTGACACTAAATACGAGAAGTAAAATTCTTAACTAAGACGCATTCTCTTTATTTACTTCCGGTCCCCAAAAACAGAGATAATCTGATTTCGATGTCCCGAACATAAAAGACTCTTTTTGTGCAATATTAGGGAGCTCTTAAAGAAACCTTAATGTTTGAAATAGGGCTGCTGTTAGCTAGTTTCCGGCGGGAAATTTGTACTTTTGTAATTCTACAAAACCCTAGTCCCTAGTGACGAAGTATCTTATTTATATAGTAGTAGCTTTCGCACATACAAAGGAAGCTAGCTTAACCACTAAGCACAACGAATAAAAAATTTGTTACCTAAATCCCAGACTACAAAGCTTGGAAACTCTGATTAAAGTCGCCTAAACTTGATTCGCGGAATAAGGAATATCTTTTTAAAGTAACACCAAATCTTAAAACTCATAACTTATTTAAATTATACTTTCTTTCCTTGTACTAAATACTGAAGCTAATGTTTTCATATTTAGGGTTACCCAATTGCTCATATAAATAGTTTAGAGGCAAGACGTTAGGGTTGCTTCCGTCACTTTAAATAAGGGCAAAACTAAGCACAAATCCGGGAGAGGCATAGGTAATCGATTCGCACTTTAGGTAAAGACTCGGGGAATCTAAGTTTTCTAATAACAAATATAGAGTAACACTTATCTTTCCCACCTTAGCACAGCGAGAAGGGATACCTTTTTGGAAATAAATAATGAGTTTTTCCTTTTAAAACAAACAAGGTTAGATCTTGCCAGCTCGTAGAAATTGAGTGTATAATATAGGGTATTGAGGGCAAAGTAAATTAAGGATTAAGCAAATGCAAAAACTTCTAGTTCTAGTACCGGATGTATAAAATGTGGTCCAGCTAAGCTTTACAGTCTTATTTTTAAGGGTTGTTCCTTCTAGAGTACTTAAAGAATACAACAAGTTACCCCTAATGTAAATGATATTAAGGTTGTTCTTTTGAAAGAAACTCAGATTTTTTCTATAAAAACAAGGTGTCTTATTTAGTCAGATAAGCAGTATTGTTCCTAATTATAATATGTTTAATTAGAAAAGCGGCTAGCCCTTAACCTTATTCCCCCTTTGGAAATAGGGAATCCCTTTATGTTAATCTTTATTCGCTATCTCTTACATTTCTAAACAAGCAAGCTTGCCTTTATTTAAATTAATTATTTATGGTAAGGCTTTTAGTAAGGGTTGCTCGGAGCTCTTTCAATGTATATCAGGTATTTCTAGTTGTTGTTCGTTCCTTTTATTTGTATTCTGAAGGCAATCAATTTCCTACAAAGATTGTAAGTAGATGTAGAGCTAAAGAAGTTTAATGTTATTTTAATTTATGCTCTTAGAGGATTAAGAAAGGTGAGCTTTAGCTTATAGTCTTAGGAGTGTTATGGGACTTGAACTCTTGTGTTACTGTATTCCGGTTAAAGGTAGAGTTATCATGAAGAATAAGATACAGACTAAGATAGAGAAGTACAAGTAGTATAGCTCTAAAGAAAGAGTAACAAGTAAGTCAATAAGAAGTTAGTGCGATTAGAACCTATACCTTACTGTGCTAGTGTACTTTGGTTAAAGATGTTTAAGGAATAAAAGAACTGAGGGTAAAGAAAGCCTGGGTATTCTGCTATTTCACAGGCCTTTAGGCTCTAAGGAGGGTCCCTTAGCGTTAGTTTAAATAAAAGGAAATTCTAGGGTTTTGCAAGCAAGTTAGTAAGTTTCCAAAATAGAAAAGGAGCAGTAGGGCACTCTTAAAGGTGTAAAAGTTATAATATTAACAGTAGTCACTAAAACTCTTTTAAGAATCGCTTAGATAATTAGATAAAAATCTCCCAGTATCAAGTAGGTAATCCCAGTAGTTAGAGGGTAGTAAATGAATAAGTAGAGAATCCAGTTTCAAGGGGTGCAGTTTAAGTCCCATAGTTACTACGAGCCTACTTTTGGTTTACTCTTTGGGAAATATATCTTTATAAAAAATATAACTTGAAAGAAAGTACAACATTTAGGGGATACTAAGATAGAAAATTCGGTAATATTTTTAGGTCAGACGAGCAGCATAAGCGGACAAAGGTGCAGGCCTTTTTCTTTCTATTTATATCCCCGGAGCCTTGTTTAAGAATTCGGATAGAATAACTTATAGCTGTCGAGGGGTTTGGGAAATGAAGGATGAAATAGAACAAAGCTTAAACAGGTTCAATCAAGGGGCACTCCTCTAGTTTTTTATGTATGTAGCTTACTCGTCGCATAAGGGTAGAGCTTCCAAGGCATAATCCAAAAATAAGTATTCCCAATTTATTGTAACCAAAACCTAAAAGCGGTCCAACTTGAAGTTAGAAAGTTCTCTTCAACCACCCATCGCACGTGCTAGTCTAAAGATACATCCTATAAGAAATCTGGTATCAAGGGTTTCCTTGCTCTATGTTCTATAAATTTATTCGCATGAATCCTTGTATTAGTGTACTATTTATAGTAAACCCACTAGTTTTGTCTCGATGTCCCTTGTTGCTTTTGATATCACAAATCTCTTAGTATTGTAAAAGGATTAATAGCTTCGGCCTTGAATTCGCAGGAAAATGCTATCTTAAAAGTATAAGAAAAGCCGAAAAACCAAGTAATTGCACAATCCTGAGTAATTTCATGAAGCCGAAATACTTTACCTATTAAGGATTCCACGTAGTAAAAAAGATCCTACATCCAGATGAAGATCTCACAAAATGCTTTCCCTTATGCTTAAAAAAGAATGTCTTATAGGTATTAATGTCAATCGCCACCTACCACACCCTTTAAGTTAAGTGTCTACGATCCTGCTTTTCTTTCAAAATAGTGCAAGCTTCTATTCTAAGCGCCCTCATATCTAAAAACAAGGAATACCCCTTTTCTGATCCTTTTAAGTAAAATACATCCAAGCACCCCCCTATTTTCCAAAAAAGTATAAAACTCTTCCTTTTTAAAATTATATTTTAACGTAAATACTACTCTCGAACTTATCAATACCCCGCACCCTGCTTTAGCAAACAATGAATGATATTAAGAATTCTTGTTCCTAATCTTGTATAATAAATTTAGTACAGAATCTTTATTTAGGAAAAGGTACTTACTATGTAATTAACTCGCACTGGTATCCTTTTTTATAAATAACTTACTTAACTGGCCGAACTATACCTAAAATCTTGAGTAATCATGTCTAAGAAGGGTACTCGAAAGTAATGCTTGTCTATTGTTCACCTAACTCGCGTTCTCTGTATTAGAATCCTACCTGCCTTGTAAAATTCTATTTGGTTTATATGCTTTTTCCTGGAGTTTATCAGAAAAACTTTCTTTATTTATTAATTGTATTTAGGGTTTTTCGTTATACTAGAGCACCATACTTTGTCACAAGCTAATAACTATCTCTTTAATAATCTTAGCAAAAGCACTAACCGAAATATATAAATTTATTAATGACTCTTTGTTCTTGCTACTATTCTAAAAAACCAAGGGAGTCCTTCCTTAAGATCTCAGATAGACTCTCCTGCATATCCACAAAGAATAGAATCCTACCAAAACCCTACTGACTGGATTGTACCCCTCCAAAGAAACCAACTTGAAAACTTTACCATTCGGACTCAATGAGATTCATGCAATGCGAATCAAGAAAGACTGTTAAACACAGGCAAAGGCAAAAGGGGCTTTGAAATTACAACCTTTTAGTAGGATATTTTAAGAAAGCTACTTTAGCCGTTACCTCTACTAGAAATTTGAAATTTATATATACTCGATCCTGAATAAAAGAATACTGGCTTATCTAATACCTTACCCATGCCATTAGTGGAATCCTTAGTGTGCAGAGTGAGTCAGTCTTTTTTGTGTATAGTTTTTGTATAGTAAGTAGTAGTTAGTAGCAATAAAAAAGAGTCCTAAAGGTTAGGGGCTACAAGGATACAGAAATACTTGTATAAACAATGAACTTTAATTCTATACTGTTATATAACGGGTATGCACACTTTTGCTTAAAAATGCCAAGGGTTTCCCTTGTTAAAATCTAGTTGCAAATTTTTCAATTCCTCAGGGTCCTATCCTCCGCTCTTGATAAGGGGAGGCTTTGAACCTTTGTATGCCGATTATACGAACAGGTGTTGTACCACTTGGATTTAATGAAATCAAAATAAAGTCTAACTATACTTTAGATATAGTACGGCAAAAGCTTATAATTTTACTATTATAACTTAACTTCTGCTCCTATTAAGCACCTATTTATTTAAATATGGGGGTCCCCTTCAAGATTAATTGTAAAAAAATATTGCTAGAATATTGATAGAGAGGGATCCCTAGTTATGAGTAGGGAAAGCTTAATTATTTTTTTGTTTTGTCGGATCGAGAATTATTACTTATATATATAACTCTAAAGGATCCGAATCCTACTCTTATAGTGTGCGTATAGATCCTTCCAAGTTATAGTATACTCGATTTGAACCCGCACAATGCATACCAATTCATTATTTACACTGTGATGGATCGAACCTACAAGTCTCTCTGGTCTTGGGAATGGTGGTGAACCCCTGAAGGATTTTATGGGTTATCAAAAGATACCATATTGGATTTATCTACACCTATTAAGATCTGGGATTTACTCAGTTTCTTGACTCCCGGCCATCGAGTCCCGGAATGAACAAAAACAAAAATTTTTTGCTTTGGATTGAGGTCTAACTCCTAACTACCCATCTCCTTTACTTTTTGTTTAGTAGCATAAACTTTTTTTGTTTAAAAACCTTTTGAATAGAATGTTGCTCAGCCACGAACCCATTCTTGAAAAGTTAATACTATATATTTCATATTTCGCAACCAAGAATTTTAGTACCAAAATGTATGGTTTGATTTGACTAGTGAGATTTAATGGCAATGTTTAGGAATTTCATGAATTTTATTTCCTTAAGATAAGGCCTAGGATTAGGTCGAGACTTCCCATAATACTGAGAAAACTTAAAGTTGCTTTGGACGGGACTGTCTTTTATGCTAGAAAGACAAGCTTTACAAATTATTTGATCTTTTAATTATAAATTAATACTTAGTAATAATTAGTAATAAGAGTTTTTGTTAGTCTATAATAGTAATCGCGTGTATATCGTATATCATTAAGTTTTCTCCTTATTCTTGCTTTCATACGATTTTTCCAGTGTATTTAGTTATGCTCTTATTAGTTTGGTATTGTTCGTATTCGTAGGAATTTCTTATATCCTTGGTATTACTCTCTACCGGGTCTCTTTTTCTATTCAAACAAGGTCTACTTCAACCTTTACTGTGTAGTAGTCTTTATTTATTCTCGTTTTTTGTCATCTATATGATCTATATAAAACCATTCATAAATACGAAAGCTATAGGTTCGAATTCTATCATTACAAAAGAAATCTATACCCAGTACTATACAACAATCCGATTTATTATATATAAAGGGGCCCCTATTGGAGATTAAGATTGGCTTGAGATAGGAATAAATGAGTCCACTGTACTAATACGTGTGAATCCTAAGTCTCTCGGTCGCAATTTCTGCACTCTTCACATACTAGCTACTCTTCGTAATTGGCCTTTCCTTCATTACAAGAAAGAGAGCAGGCTCTATAAAGTCAAGCAGGTATTTTTCCTATTGTCCTCGTCACCTTCCCCTTACTGTTGCTTCACAAGAGATCTCCTATTCTCTTGAATTTGTGAATCCGTTTTATTTTCTAATTAGATTGCCGGGCATAATGATGAACTTCTTTTTCCATGCTCCTAAATTCATGAAACTTTTTTAATTCTAATTATTAAGAAAGCAAAAGCCTCGATTCAATTTCCTAGTAGCTCCTGCAGCCACAGTTGGCGCTGCCATGTATATGTACTTATACGCTTTAGTTGCTACCGTGTTCTTAGCTGTCCTTTATCGGCTCTGACTATGGAAAGTGTCCTCGGTTTAACTCGATGGAAGCGTTTTTCAGAGAAAAACAAATCTATCTGGTGCGTCTTTAGTAGGTTTTATAATTGAAAAATTATAGTCCAAAACCACAAATTTTATTACTATAAAATCCCTAAACTACTATGAAATTTTTAGCTTTTACCACCTTTCTCAGGTAGGAGTCCTTATAATATTAGTACGGGTATACTCAAGCCATTCGTAATTCCAAAGGAGTAGAAGGCATACCTGTAGCAATCTATATCCCACTAAAAACGAAATGGAATCCCGAGCTTATCACTTATAAGATAACTAAGTATCTTACGTGTAAATTATATTCGACAGGATAATTCATGACAGGGACTTTTTTAATGTCCTTGTAGCATGCTATATTTTTTCTTCTAGTAATTTCATTATCAACCTACTTGAGCAACTCCTCCTAATTGGGATTCCACTTAATGAAGTGTGTATGGTAAGTCATTGTTCCTTAATAAAGAAGGCAAGTTTATCTTGGGAGTTTATAGAATAGGAATTCTTTAGCTCGAGAGTATATACTACTAAATAAAGAGTAAAATAGGTAAGCTTGTCTTAATGCGAGCTCGTTTCAATTACTAATAACAGCGGAATAACGGATATAGGCTTCTTTCCCCTTTCTATTATATCCTTTCGTTTTCTTGGTTGCTAAAGTACTAGGAGTTAAAGACTACTATAAAAGGGGACTCCGGGATACGCTTAACCTTTAAGTCTAGCTAGATTCTTCTTAAATGAGTTGCACAGTGGGCGCTCTAACAAGTCTATGTGTAACAAGTCATAAAGAAGTAGCTTTAAGAAGTACAGGGAAGTTAGATAATCTGTCTTTCCTAACCTAAAAGGAGAAGTTAGGTTATTGGAATTTAGAAAAGGTATGCTTTTTTAGTTGCTGTTTGTATCCTATAGTATAGTTATAGTATTTAGGAGTATGCACTTCAAAATCCAAGGGAAAAGTGAGTATACTCACAAGCAGGAACTCCTAACAAGTAAGAAGACTAAGTAGTCGAAGGCGCGGTAGCCCAACGGGTAATAGGTACAAAGTACAGCTTTCTCTGTTTCTTGGTTAAAGGTATTAGGAAAGGGGGCATTCATAAGTAAGAAAGGTTAGGAATTTCTAAGAGGTAGTTTAGGAAGGAGCTTTTATACAGTATGGGAGTGGAACTCTTGCATTGGCTTAGTAGCTATGTTAATGTCAGGAATTTTAATTAGTTAAATACAAATAGATTTAGATCATATGAATAACCAAGCTTTTGTCAAATAAGCATTCAGTGTATTTGGTTGGAGTATAGCAAAGTGGTAAAGCACTGGTTCAGAGAATCAGCATGCAAGGGTTCGATCCCCTTTACTCCAGTAGAAAAGAGTTCTATAAACATATCAAAAGGTCAGTTTGGGATAGTTAAAGCGCACTTAGTATATTAGGTGCAAAAGAAAAGGCTACTAGTACTTCTTTACAGCCCTGTTTAAGTGTCTTACAATAGGGAAATCTCCCAGACAGTGAATTCTAGTTCTAGCTTACTTGCCTTATTATAGCTTCCGGTTCCTCGATTCAAGTTAGATTTGTAAGTAACTTAGTCTAACAGGCCTGTAAAGAGAGTAATTAAACAAAAGGAAGATAGTCACTTTCTTGATTAGTAAATAAGTTAGGGCGTGCTTTGAAATATCGTTCCAAATTGCTGTCATTTTCCTGTATATCCCAGTTGGTAGAGCATTGGAAGATTCACCTAACGGCCGCAGGTTCAAGTCCTGTAAGTCCCGACAATATATAGTTACCCGACTCGTCGTAAACGGGGTTATCGCTAATAGTTCTCAACCAGGGGTTTATCTCACAATATTTAGCAAAAAGTCCTGGATTTGTCGTTATGGGGCCTTTGTCAATTTATTTATATACTGTTCCCTAAAATACTTATTATGTAATTCTCTTGAAAAGGATCTAGTGATCCGACTGGTCTTGTTCAATTTAATATATTATTCCTGCTTGTAGGGCCCACCTTACCTAGAACAGCATTAGTTACTACAATTCTTAGTAAATGAAACCCGCGACTCCTTCTTAGAAAGAAAGAAATCCCTCAGTGAATGGGTTCTAAAACTCCTGATTTTCCTTATATTCTGAAACTACTTTCCGGACTAGAAAAAGAGATTTCGTTGTTTATAACCTTCCCCTTGAGTGTCTATTAGTTATTAAGATAGCTACTCCTCGGGGTTTAAGGATTTCTTAATAGTTTTTAGCTACTCGATACCTATATACTACTATAACTTATAAGAAAGGTAAGACTATACTCGCTATCAAGACAGTGAATAACTACTTAATAAGCAGCATATTGAAGAGTACATAGAGTAAGTAAGACAGGTCTTACAAATACAAAGACTCGGATGGCATTAAAGAATTGTCGTTCAAAAGTATATCTAGTTTCTGTCTGCTTGTAATTCTAAGTACACGTGTACACTTATAGTAATAAACACATTTAAATAACGAGATATTCCTTAAAAAGTTCCCCTTAGTTGCGGTTACGGGTACCTCAGGTATCCGGGATATTAATCACTAAAACTTACTTCAGTCCCTTTTTGGAACCAGTTAGCGTTTGTGAAATAACAGACTTTTCAGTTGAGAACCTGAACAGTCCTAAAAAGGGCATCTTGCTTGTATAAAATTTATATTGCTTTAAAAAACCCTGTCCTTTTTCAAAGGTTTACACTATTCAGTTTACTAGGACTCGAACACAAAAGGGGAATACGCTCTCTAACGACGGGTATTTATTTTATAGCTTGCCTTATAAGTAAAGCAACTTTAACAAATAAAAGTATTGGCTCTCTCTTTAAGCCTCAGAAACGGCCCTGATTTCCTATACTTCTTATTAAAAAAGGAAGGGCAAACTTGTTAGGTATACACCTTAGAGTCTTTATTTTCTACATAATGGTATCGCTCTCTCTCGAATTAGTCCACAAATAGAAGGCTTTTATAAGACCCTGTTTACTTAATTTTTAGATTTTACTTATAGGATTCGCTGTTTAATGTAAGGTTTCAAAGTTACAAGAAAGTCACGGTGTTTAATGAGTTCCCTTTTTATATTTAGGATCTTCAATAGCTACTAGTTAAGGGTTTCCCTTTTACTTACACGTGTTTTCGTTGGCCCCTTAATGGTTTTTTATCTTGGGAGGGGTTTCCTATAAATATCAATTGAAGAAACTTCGTCCGTGAGGGGCTCCTGGTCAAAGTGTAAGAAATCCTATAGCAATAGTCAGGACTTATCTCCACCTTCTCCTTATTTTGAATTGTGCGTCTAAGGAGGCTCGCTCTTCACTACTACAATGGGGTAACTAGTCCGGATAAGATAAGAGAAGTAGGATAAACCCTGTAATCTTCTGCTTAGGATTGCTTTATTCAGGAGTTGCTATGTTATAAACTTTATAGTTATACTTGATTTTACAAGGAAATATCTCGTTAACGAACTCATAATATATAATCTAAGAAATTTTATTCCATATTTGTTATTTTACCAATAGCTCCTCCTCTTTGAAATCTCCTAAAAAATCTAGCGAATAGAGTAATTTTTGTAGGGCACTCTGGCACATTAGCAATCTAATGGGTTCCTCTTCACTTACTTTTTGTGTCTACACCTTAAAATAAGTTCGACAAAAATTCTAATTGTTACCAGAGTAATATCTAGAGTTTATAATTAGTTTACTAAAAATTCTTAAAAAAAGACAGCTTTGGAAATATTTTAGATCCGAAACCTAAAAACCTAGAAAAAAATAAAGAGATTAAAAGGGAGGGTTTCAACAAATATATACATATTGCCTCAACACATTAATCTGAGAACATTTCCCAATTCGATAACACCACTAACTGCCATAAATAGAGCTAATACTAACTAACTCCCCATTCCGGGGAAACTTACTAAGCAGCTTATATCTATAAGAAATTTAAGTTTGGTATAAGAATGCTCCTTTTGTCTTTCAAGAGCGGGGCCTATAATAAAAATTCTTTTTATCAGTAGCTTTTATTATAAAGAGAGATCTTTTAAAAGCAAGGAACACTTTACTTTATCAGTTAGTCTACTACTCAAGACAAGGACAAAAATAAATACAAATTTTTTACGAGCTGCGCATATTAGATTTATAATCTATACCCAGTCATTTTGGTTTGAAAATGAAAGAATATCTAGGATCCCGGTTGAAACTCGTGGATTATCTAGGTAGGCAGTCTCGAGATATATAAGCTGTTAATAAGTGGAGAGTTTGATTGTCATATACCAACTACCCGAAAAACTTATTCGTAATTATTAACCTAAGATTACTTGTATGTCTTAGAGTTTTTTTTACTAGTCTTGATTCCATAAGTTTTTTTGCTATCCCCAGTATAGATAAGCCCATATTTCTTATCTAACTCCTATTTAAAAAGCATAATGCAAATAGACAAGAAGTACTAACCATCTGACTTGTCAGTAAATTTAGGATATTGACACTCTTTTTGTAGAATTTATTACTCAGACTATAGGAACTTACTAATTTCAGGATTAGTATTGTACAAAAGGGAAATCCTTTACTGCTCGCTGGTTTTATGTAAGAAGAATATAATCAATATTATATAATCGCGCACACTTGTAAAAATTACCCATACTCGAAGAATTCTTAAATAACAAGAACTCACAACTTTAACCATCGCTATAGAAATATATAAAATATATAGAAGGTGAAATATAACAAATTAGTATTTTACTCGTAATTATAATATTTTTCTTATACGAAAAGAGAGCGAGAGAACCACGTTAGATGCGTACGTAGTGATAGCTTCAAAAGACAAATGAGGCATATTTGATTATATGGGTAGGACTCGAACCTACGGTTTTCTTTAAAATGAACAGTGACTCGTTGACATTAAATATAATGCTGGATATTTGTATTTAAGTTATACATACCCTATATAGTGTTCCTCTTATAAGTAAGAGATGATTCCCCATACATCAGGCAGAAATTCCTTATTGTTTGTAACCGGAAAAACAGAAACCGTATTAAATAAAAAAATTATAAATTTTATATATTTATTCTTTCGTGCATTTTTAATTCTATATTTTATTACAAAAGTTTGGGTACATAAACTTTTAAGGAGTATCTAGGAATAAGCATCATCTTTTGAAAGGTTAGGGTGCTCCTGCTTTGTATCCTGATACTAAGTATTTCGTTTTAAGAATATCAAAATATCCTTTAGCTTGATAAGAATGGCGTGGATGATGTGCACCCTTAAGTAAGGTAAGTAAAATAGGTACTTTTTTTCAACTGAAGTACAAAAGATTATAACGTGCCTTTATTCGGGGGGGGGGAAAGGCGCTTCCCTTTTTTATACTAATTATAGCGAACCCTAAAGATAGCATTAACTTGCTTTTACAGAATGAGAAATATTTCTAACTTGTATCTTTTGTGTTAGTAGCTAAGTCAACGAACGTAGCAGGAAACCCGTAGTACTAGGCTCCAAAAAAAGCATTAACAAGTGAAATTAGAAATCCGTGGATTAGTCTGTGTGTTTTTATTTCTAGTTCAATTTTCTCTGAGTAAGTGGCAAATAATAGCATGTAAAAGCATAGAATAGCCCTTTTTATAACTTTAACACTAAAGAACAACGAAATTGGGAGTGAGAAAACTTTGGCTTTTATGTACTACCTCTTCTAGAGGTAGGAATCCCACTCAAAAGTAATCCGGGATATTCCTGCTTTTAAACCGCTATTTCTAGAGTTATTGTAAATAGGAAACCTATTCTGTAGCTAGTAAGGTTAACATTTTTCTTTGTAGGTTATATTCCAGATAGTAATAAATCAAGATTACCTATCCATCTCTACTTGCTGCCGACTCCTTTTGAACCAATGAAAACGTTGCAATGATATTAAAAAAATTTAGATGTATAAAAAAGCCTTGGACTTTATACTTCAAATTCTTATATAATATGAGAGCTATATTACTTACTAAGTTATAGCTATGTCTAACAAACCAGAAATCCCATTCATTTGTGATCAAAAAAGAAATAAGGTAGGTCCCTTTATTCTTAAATAAAAGCTGATAGTATTGAAGTCATAGCTCGGTAATATTACACGAAGGGCCGGATTCATGGGTTAAAACAAAGTTCTCCAAAGCTAGCACACTAAAGTATGAATTTACAGTAAATCTGTTTTTTCTAAATTCTCTAACTCGGTATGCCTTTTTATAATATTGCCAAAGGAAGAGCTCCCTTTTCGATCCAAAGAAATGGAGGTACTTTGTGGGAATTCTGAAATTACGAGTACCCGTATACAAAGGCAAGTGAATTGGCGCGGCTGCTAGAACATAAGAGCCCCGCTTCGCTGGTAAATCCTATCAAAAAGTAATCTAGCGGACGATACCCCTTTTCAGTTAGTATTCAAGTTCAGTAGGGATCTAGATCATCTTTAGTATCAAAGCAGGCGGGCCACATTTATGCAACTCATTCTATCAAAAAGGAAGTCTCAAAGTTGATCGTATCTAGAAAGAAACCCATTTGTATTATACTGCTTACATTCCCTGGTGGGGGTTAAAAAAGAAGGTTGCGTGATACAAGATTGATGTCCATGTGTCAAGGATCTTACTAAATTCTAGTAAGACTGCTGTGCTACTACTAGAAATAGTAAAAACTAACGATGTATAATAAAGATTTTATAATAAAAGAGGAACCTTTTTTAATTCAAAGCGCAACTCAATATCTAATGGGGAACCTTATTCCTGTATTATTGTAATAGAATTCTTACTCTTAGGGCCGATATGATTCCAATAATAAATCCAAATTTAAAAGGTTACCAAAAAGAGTTGAGGTATAACACGAGTATTAAAAAAACCTTATTGTAGGTTTGAAACTTAATCTAAAACATTTAAAGCCAAAGGAACTTGTAATCAGCAACACTCTCCGCAATAGGATTTAAACCGAAGGCGTCCTGTTATCGCAATACAGGGTCTACCGAACTTAATTAATTTTTTAATCTCTAAAGGCGTCAAGATGTAAATTAAGGGCAAGCTTGGGGTTTTATTAAACTCTTCATGTACTTATTAAAATCTTATGAGACATAGAAGCCTTTTAGTTTATCATGACCCATAAAAGTTTTCTTAAAAATTTTTAAGAAAAGTCTTAACCGGAGCTTCCCGTATCTAAACAATCCAAACAATATAGATAGGGTTTTCTAGACTGGAGTAAGCCCAACTAATGGACGGATCCATTCTTTTTTTGCCTAACTTACACTTAGTGTATTTAAATATATTAAAGTTTTTTATACCTAATACAATAGATAGTATTACTATACCCAGAAATTCTGTATCAATCTCCTGTGTTCATAGAGTTAATTGTTTTCCGTTCAATTTGGAGTCCCAATAAAGTAAGGAAGTCTTTTTTATATCATCTGAATATTAGTGAGGTATATTTAAGTGTGTATCCGTTTTTGTACGTATCTATGGTATAGAATCCGGAAAAAGAAATTGTAAACAAATCCTTATTTCTAGTTTTCTATGGACTACGTTATAAAACGGCGCACTGTTCCTATTGTTGCTTAATTGCTCACGAGGGCTCGTCTAGATAGAATATCCACTTTGTTCTGCCAATAAAAAGAATTTCATTCATAGATTCAACTAACACGGATATTTATTGATTATAAAGTAAACGAAAAAAAGTCTAATAGATTACTACATTAGTAAAGGGATATATACGGGGTCAGAAAGTAAGGGCTTTCTGGAGTATTCAAGGTTAGAAGCATTTGAACCACTTAGACAAGGGCCGGTTTTATTTTAGTGTGCTAAAAAGCAGTTATGGATTTTGGTAATTAAAGTATCTTAAATATCCCTATACGAGAGGTTAACATATGCGCTAGAACCTGATTAAATTGAATGATTCAAGGTAACAAAGATTCCCGTTTACTTTTCTTTATACTATGTGAGTAGTCGCTTCACAAACTATATGTAAGTCTGGGCGCTTCTTCGGATATCCTTTGAAATAAATTTGAGAATAGGGACTTTTTAAATAGGAGATCCCCTTTTTAAAAGACATTTGCTAGAAAAGGATAGGTATAGAGTTCCCTTTGTCCTACTTTGAATAGAAATTTCTGTGTAACGTATAAACCTTTATGCATAAAGAGCTTCATTAAGGAGTTTTTCTACTAACTGTGTGCATTTCTATTCTTGTATTTGGTACTGCTGAAAGGGAGAGTCCGTCGAGTCTTAATGACACAGAATCCTTATAATAATTACTTTTTACGTACTTAGTTTCAAGCTCCTAATACAAAGTCTTACAAAAAAATCAGGTATTTATAATACACAGATATTTAATATTAATAGAACCCATAGCAGCTAGAATCCGCGTTATCGCTAGTCGAACGTAGGACAAAGCAATAGACTTTAAAATTAAGTAAACCCCAGTATAATAAATAATAAAAACCAAAAAAGGAGTCATAATAAAGCCGGGTATTACAGGTATTAAAGTAAGCTCTAATATGCATTATAAAAAGAGTCTGAATTCTTTTTTAATAATTTGATCAGATTTTTATAGAGATTCATGAAATTGTACCTTGAGCAAGGGCTCTTTAGAAATTCTGTTACCGTAATTGCCCCGGGGAGCACTCTGATACTCGAATTTTGGAAATATGTATGAAGCATTTGCATCTATAAAGCAAGAATTCAAGGGTTATACCCATTCCTGTTGGACCTCAGCTAATTGTTTGAGGGAACTTGAACTCTTACAATGACATGCTAATACGGACTCTGTTTCTGAAAGGAATAATAAGATAATAGAGCCTACCCCAAAAGAGTTAATTAGAGTGCTTGTTTTACTTGATTGAATAGGGACACAGCACTTGTTTACTTCCTTAAATGCAGAAAAAAAAGTTTTTTAGTAATAGTAAGCTGTGTTTTCCTTTTTTTTTATATCAGGACTTAAATCCCAAAGCAAAGTAGGGACCCCCTAACTCACAAGGGGCTAGAAATGAGAAGTGAGTATGTTAAGCTAAAGAGTTTCTTTTTAATTTAATAAGTGATTCTTGGAACGGTATAGTTTTAATTTCCTGTACTAGACTAGGGGTTTCAATAAAGTATAAGGGATAAATCTCCTGAATTTTACAGCATTAAAATATAAGTCGTGCATCTATTGGTTCATGTCTACTTTAACAGTCTTAAGAAAGAGTTACTATACCAAATGGTATAAAACAAGTAAGATCCACACAGATAAAATAGATAAGGAGTCTTCCCTGTTTATATAAGCACTCCTGTACGAGATCCCTACTTATAAGCTTAGGGGTGGTCTTTTTTGCTAACAGGAATAAAGTAAAGCCAATCTTAATCAAGGAAGTTCATAGGCAAAGAGGGTTGGGTATACCTCTTTTAAAAATCATTAAAAGAAGGCCTCGGATGGATGAAAGTATGAATACTCGACAGGAATCTCGATTTTCTAAGCTCCTAGTAACATGTGCTTCGTACAAACTATGCTTGGGTAAGATCCGGTAATAATTTCTTAGAGAAAACTCCTAGCTTCGAAAACTCCTCTTTTGGCAAGCCCGCACTCCTTTTATTCAAAACCATGAACATCCCCAATTATACTCTGATTTACCGAATTTAAACTTGATCTATTAGTAAAAGTTAATAAAGCACCTCCAAGAAGTCTTTCTAGCATTCTTACTTTGACTTGAGAAGTGCCCGTAGAGAAAGTTTCCCTTTGCTTTATCGATATCCCTGTATAAGTGATTTTAAGAGTAAGACTTAGGGGGCCACTTGAAAAGCTAGACTGGGCTTTGAGCCCTATTTACTTTGTTTTCAATGATATAGGATCCCAAAGAGACTTTAATTTATAAGTGAGACATAGGCGCGTTTGAACAAGAAATTAATAAAATCCCGCAACCTTTATTCCTTTCTTTACTGTAGTTGATTAAATTAATCAGTTTCATAAAAATCTATGAAATATATCTTATACCCAAATAAGGCTCCGCTAGTGTTAAATAAAGGGAAAGAGAGGCTCTACGAGGTTACTCTTAGTATATAAGGCCTTTCTAAATTTATTATTGCTGAATTATATTTATCCGAAAATTTTAGTTATTCTCGAGTAGTAGTTAAACCCGAGATTAAATCCAGGAAAGAATCGTGAACCTTTGAATTAGAGGGTTTTTTACGTATACATTATAAATCGAAGAAGTAGAAAGTGCCTCGATCTAAAAGCCTTAGTACAGTGTAGTACATACTTGCTTTTTGTCGGCATGTGTCTTTAGATCTTGTATGAATTAATCTTCTTTTTCAAGATGACTTCCTATAAAAATATTGACACTAGATATAGTAGACTAATATTTCCTTGGTCGAAACTTTGTTAGTCTACTCTCTTTATTTATTAACTACTAAGCCTAAGCTGGGGAGATCCCCATTTCTTTTAAAGGTCCTCGCTATTTTGGTGAAATTATACAATCAACTACCCACCGCCTTACCCCTCTAAAGACTTTTTCTGGATTCCTTTATTCTATAAAGCGCTTACATATCCTACTATATCTTTTTAATTAGTTTCTATGTGAAAAATAGTGTTCTCCAGCGGTAAAGTATGCTCCAGGACTTCTTGTGTCCCAAAATTACTCGGTATTTTCTCAATCATAGAGGAGTGTCAAGCTACTCAATCTTAAAGGATTAGATTCTATAAACTAAGTTAAGCAAATATAGTCTACTAAAAAGACTTTAATTACGATCGACTTAGACACTTATTAAAAAAGGGGTGTGAAGGTTGTGTGCCGTCTTACTTTATTCAAATGATTTCATAGCTATATTGGCAATCCAACTAATAAGTCACCAAGTGTAATAGAACATAAATTTAAATTTTTATATACTTTTTGCTTTCCCTATGATAAAAGGCAGCTTATAAAGGAATAGTAAGTCAAATAGCTTCAGCCTAGTAATTCTATATTTTCGTATCCCTCAGGCTCTAGTAATAAGTTCCTTTTTTATATTGGTATGGAGCCCTGAATCACTCTATAAATTATATAGGATAGGAGCTTCCTTTCTATTCTCCTGACTCTACTTTTGTTTTGTAAACTTGTCTGGGAAATAATAAGAAATCTTTAAACATGCTAGTTTTACCAGGGTACCTCTTGAACTTTTTTGATATGAGATCCTGATTCGAATACTAAAAAATAGAATAGGTCCTATACATGGCACAGGTGTAAGGCCTCGCATAATCAAAGAGTTGCTTTTCTCAATTTCCAATCTTGTAATATTTTTTATAAATTCAGTATCTCCTCTGCTTTTAAGGGAAAATTTATGACACCAGAAATTCTTTCTAATTTTAGGGTATACACCCCAAATTCGATTTTATACATATAAATATATAATTTAGGAATATTAAAGTTTATAGATTACAGGAATAGATCTTGAATCCAATCAAACTATTTCTTGCTGAGGTTTACAAGGTAGACTTTCGACAAACCTTCTACTAGACTATTAATAAGTCTTGTGCTATTTCAATTAGCTATTAAAAGGTTAAGGTAACCCTTGGATGAATAATTCTTGGAGCAAACTCCCTTACTAAACATGGAGACATGGACTAATTCCTCAATTGCTTATGGCCCTACAAACACTTAAAAATATCTATTAAATAAATATAGGATAACCCAGTACAGTAAGTAAAATTTTATTTTATATAGATATCCACCAACAATATTCATATGCCTTTGATTTAGCCAACGTTTTTTACTCTAGTTCCTACTCTTATGGGTCCAGTAAAAAACAGAAGTTAGTAGATAGCCAATATTGCTCCCCTTCGCACTAATATATAGATATCATAAATTTTAAAAAAGAAACCCCATTATTATTTTAAATAATAAATAAGTACTTTCTATAACCCTCATGGGATTTAAATAAACTAGAGGTAACCTAGGGTATAGTTATAAGAACAAAGTCTTTGAAATAAGGGTTGTAATTGAGAAGGGTTTTCAACAAGATTTTGGAGTGTAAACCGAAGCTAAAGATCTGCTAGTCGCTCATGAAATTCCCCCTTTCCCTAATTAAGCTTAGCCATTGGTACTAGGCATTACAAAAAATAATTAAGCTAGAAATTTTGTATTACTTTTCTTCTTTTACTATATGGTTAAAGAACCAGTACTTGAAGTCTCTAATCTGGATATAGAAAGAGCCCCTTTTTAGGATTTCGAAATGTCTCCCCTTTAGTTGCGTAACTAAGACTCATGCTTTTTTATAAATAGCATCTTTGAACTTTTAATCTTGATACGTAGGATTTTTATTAGTTAAAGACCCTTTTCACAACAAAGTACTGGCAACAGACACTTCATAGAATTCTGGTAAAGTAGAACTAAGAGTGTCCTCTTTTCATTACAGTGAAGCAAAAGAAGGCCTGCGTTATTTCTTATAAAACGTAAGGGAATAAGAGGTTGAAATAATACATAATCCTACCCCTAATGTTAGTGGATTCTATCAGAGATAGTGTAAAGTACGTAAAGTTTTACAGGATAACCCTAGCAGCTTAGATATTCCTTGTTCTCTAAAAGAATAGTTTAGAAAATCTCAGCCAAGGTATATACCTATATTTTAAGGACACTTTACTGGGCTATACATATAAAATCACCCGAATTTGAAGAAATAAGTCGACTTATTTAAGAATTAATTTGAAATCTTGTCTAAGCACATGAACAAGAGTTCTATGTATTTTCCTAAATGTATATCGGTTGCATCAGAACTTTTTTTGGGCCTACCATATATTGTGCGGGATACGTTTATATGCTATATAATTTAAAACCTACAGCGAGTTCTAGTAATCTCCAACATGTTCTTCACAAGGACAAGTATTGGGTTCTATATCTATAAGCTCTTTAGTAATTTATATTCTCCACTCTAAACTTACTTGGTCTTTTGCTCAAAAAGGGATTCTTTTCTAATAACTATCTTAATAATAGAAACTTTTTAGAGTCACTAAACACTATTAAATAGCATAAGCCTTAATTCTCTAATCTAACAAAAAACTGCTCAACAGCTTAAAACGAAACTCTTACTATGCCATAAAAACAATTATCACATAGAACTTTGGCATAAGTTGAGCAGGTTTACCCCATATATTTTATAGAGGGCTTCTACTGGAAAAGAGAGAAGAAGATTTCTTTTTTACTTAATTCGATGGTATTCTAATACGGATATATCCCATGTCAAACAGCCAATCTCGATATCTTCTTATAACTCAATTGCAAGGCTATGCCTTCAATAAACGAATTTTTATGTTATGGGCCCCAGGCAAATTAAGGAATAAGTTTGGTAAAATACTAGAACGGGAACCTTTTTTTTGTCAGATTACCAAAGTATCTACATCAATTAGTATAGACTCGTCAAGATTAACAGAACTCCTAATAAGGAAATATCTGGTAGTAGAACCCCAAGGAACTTTTATAAGTATATAAGAAGCCCCATAAAGTGCGTAAAACCGAACCCAAAACCCCTAAAGCTTACGTGTTTCATAGTTTTACCAGGTGTTTTATACTAATAATAGACAAAAATCTTGACTTCCAAAAACATAGTAATCCGTCTAAAAATCCCTTATTTCTAAAACTCTGGGAGCTAAGGCCCTAATTTAGGGTTAAGCAAGAGCCCTTACATGAGCAATCCTTTTCTATAAAGGGACTTACAAAGAGCAAAAAAATTAAGTAGATGCTGATTTAACAAACTGCATGAGTTAAGCTCTCTCTATTCCGGTAATCCAACTTCTAATAATAATAAACATACCGCATTAATACTACTCCTGCTACTGAATGGACCCAGCTAGTTTTATACATAATTCAAGAAAGAGGTTACAAAAGAGGTTAGATGTAAGAATTAATTAGCAAGAAGTAGTTTAATCGTTAAACTATATCCGGCAAATAGGTTTTAAATTCTGAAATAAAGAGAATTCTTTTTAGACACAATAGGATAAGGAGGCTCCTTATACTGACACAGCACGAGTCCTGAATAATATTAGCACCTATTTTTGGTTTATTTATATAAAGTATTCATTTAATAGTAGTTTTTCCCATACAACTTTAATATGGTGCTTATCTGATTTACAAATCAAGGTAATTAATTTGTACCTGTTACCTTTAAAAGTACGGATAAGAAAGCACAGGAGGGTCCTTTCCTGGATGGGTAAAGATACCTTTTTCTTCTTATTGTTAGTTTTTCTTGTGCTATATAAAGCATTGAAGAATGAGAGGCCCTTATATCTTCTATAATTCTTAAATAGAGAGGTAATTGTTATTTAAGGACGCCTTTCCCTTTCCATCAGACTATACATCTGACAATGTAACTTATAAAAACAGGAGTGCGAATCCTCCGCTAAACCAAAAAGGCTTAATCTTGATGTAGTATATCCTTATTTTTCTAATGATAGGTTGCTCATTTTTTGTGTACTCCAAAACAAGGGATTCCGTAAAGAGGACGGGGCATATATATTCAAAAGTCTATCTCTCAAGATTAAAGTTAACTGTTGGCTTAAATTAAGACTGACTGGGGCTTGCTTGTCGATTCCAAATATCGAATTAGAGTTTCCATTTTAGTATGGAACGATAGGCATATCCTAGGGGTTTTCCGTTTTATTTGAAAGCGTCTAAACCTGGTATAGTTGAAATCTTAAAGACTGGAAAGTTCTTAATCCGGTCATAATTTAATAAAGGCACACGTGCGTACAGGCTCGGATTTATGGATTACGAGTATAAGGTTAAAAAGACTTATGCCGCATCTAGGATACTCGTGAAATGTCATAAACACAAGAAAATGAAGCATTTAAAGTCAAGTACTAAACTAGGAGTCAATCAATAAAAAGTGGGACCCCTAAATAGGATGTCCTTCTTATAGCGAAAGATATTTAGTTTATAGAGTAGTATCATATTTTAAATATCCAAAGTATTTAAGGATTTGGGTTAATATACTTTTGGGCTGGGTGTCGGAGCTTAGATTCATAATTAATTGTATGGCTTATCTTTAAGGGCTCATGGACTTAATGAGGTACTTTTTTGTGGAGAAGAAACTTGTAAATTACATCCTAACAAAACTTTTTGCTATGATTTATATATGCAGTTTGGCAGATCAGGAACATCGTAATTAGGGTGATGGTTAGAAGATAGAGAGGTTGCGTTGTTAACAATTAGTTGTCTATTGAGTACAAAGGAATTTGAGTTTCTTTTTTAAATATATGTAAATAAACTTACTACCAAGTAAAAGGGGATTTGAGCAAAAAAAGAAGCCATGAATTATCCATACATAGGTCATAGACCGGTCCCTTGGGTTCACTTAACACAAAGACTTTTTTGAATTTATCATAATAGTTAGGGCTCTTGATTCTTAGCGCGAGTTAGCAGAGAATTAGCACGTTTCACGTTATAGTTAGTTATAATTTGCATAGGTTCATACCCTGTATACCTCGGATTCGGGATAAGTAGGACATTTAAGGGCGTACGTGACATAACAGAATGAACACACTCATTTTATCTGGGGATATGATTTAGGTTAGGTAATTTACACCAGTGTATTCGATAATATTGGTGTATAAAAGACTCTTTTGACCTTGCTCTTTTATATTCTGCTAAGCATTAAAGTTTACTTTAGAACATTCTTTAATTCCTATATTTCATTATAATATATCCGTTATGCCTATACAGCCAAAACTCATATAAGGAAGCTGCAACCCTATGGATTTCTGAAAAAGGGCCCAGGAAAAACCCATGATACAAGAACTCTTCACGTGGTGTTTTAGCAAACAAATGCCTTCAGCCAAATCTCCATAGATAAAGTTATATTGCGCTACTTTTGTTTCTATCTAAGCTAAGGGATTCTGTCCAGCTTGTCTTATCAGATTTCAAATAAAAAGTACTCCTCTTAATACTTCAGAGAAGTTGATCCTAGGAATAAATAAGTTTTGAGGCTATTTCGAATTCTTGAAGTTTGAAATAATAGCATCCTATAAACTTATCAGGATTACGCTAGCTGTTATATTACGGGAAAAGGGTGGCCTGATTGTAATGCGAAATAGTTAAACGAGATTCCATTTAGTTAGATTCAACAGGTTATATGTGAATTGTTTATCCATCATTAAGCGACCAAAAATGCCTTCTCTGATCAATAGAATAGAAAAGTACTGCGATATTTAGGAAACCCCAGAAAATTCGCATATTGTATTATAGGAATAGGCAAAATTAACATCCTTGATTTTAATTTAAAGGTTCATTGAATAAAAAAGCGTTTATACCCTTTTTAAGTCCAAATGAGTGGCTCTTTCGTAATTCAGGTGTGCCCCTTGAGTTAAGTTATCCGAAGAATATCCCTTAAAAAAATATATGTATATATTCCTTCAGATCCCCCTTCTTATTCGTGATTCCCTGAGATTCTCATATAAATAGAAACTAATTTTTGCTAAATTCAAGGTTATGGGATATTACTATAAACACACAGCAAAAGAGACAAACAGGAATTGTAATAAAGATAGCACCTTATTCTTTGACGTCAAATAGAAAGCTATTCTAGGGCTAACAAGCAGTATGAGCTTCCTTAAATTTAGGAACTTCTATTCTTTTTGAGTAAGCCACAATGTAATTTGATAAGGATAACAAAGAATCCTATAGTATAAGAGGCCTTCTGTTCCATTGTTGGAAAGCTAGAATTAAAAACAAATTAGAGTAAATTGGTAGTAAAGTAATAAGACTCCTGTTGGATGTATAATGCCTTAAATTATCAAAGATTAAACTTACGGGAATACGCCCTAAAAGATTTCTTGTAGTATGTATTTCTCAGGCGAGTCCTTTTTAATCATTTGAAAAAGAATGTCTGGTTAGTCTCTCTTCATTCATTGTCTCAATTGCTTTTTTCTGTCTATCGCGGCACACTTTTTATACAAATTTTACAAGGTTACTACTTATTTTATAGGTCTTTCCTTCATTGTCTTTTCGTTTGGTAAGGGCCTCTAATTGAAAATTGACCAAGGCTGCTCCGAGGAATGGTGCTCTCAGTTCTGATCCCCAATTGCCCTGCGTAGTAGAAGAAAGGGGTTTTCTGTAAAGAATACGAGTACCGCAAGCGCTTGGTGGATGAGTAAGAAGGAGTCTCTCCGATAACTTGTGTCTCTCTCAGATAGTAAGAGATTGAACACGTATTATGTACTCTCACTTCCTTCATTCTTTTTGGGAACTGAGCTTTTAGAGTGAGTTGGTTTCTAGCTTTGTCTTCATTTGCTCTTTGTCTTACTCTTCTTCTCGCTCGCCTGAGTGCCCGAGCCCTTTCCAGACAGTTGGCTTTGTTTTCTTCTTCTCTGTCCTTACTAGACTTCATCATAACAATTGCTCTTTGTCTTATCTCGTGAGTTCCTAGCTTTCTTCTATTATTTAAGCGGCACAATCAAAGTGCGTAAGACTCAAGCAAGCACTTCAAACTTAAAGGTTATTAATTACTTCTTCACTTCTGCTGGTTTTCGAGTGTCCTATAATGAAGGGCGTATGTAACTAACTAGCTTCTTTTTAAAAAGCAAAGGACAGGTGAAAAGAACCCTAGGGCAGGGAGTGAAATAGATGGAATCCCAAGTAATCAGTTTCCGGCTACTCGAACAAGCGGAGCTTGCCTATTCTTGTCTTGTTTTCTTTTCTCATTAGAAGCCCAAGAGAGAGGCATGAGTCTTATTCTTTCGCCTACCTTTTTTCACTGGTGAGGGCATTTCAAAGCATTCAAGCTCCTCACAAGGAACCCTTCAGTTCATGTTCTTCTGTTGTCTTATTCATTTAGAGGAGTGAAAGCTTATCTAACAACAGACCTGAAGGATACGTTTCCTTTTGGGATTTAAGATTCTTGTCTTATTAAGTCTTTTTGTTTCTGGTTTCTGTTTGTTCTGTGATACTCGGTTTTTAGTTTCTGTGATTCTAGTTAGCAACTCTCAAGCTTGCCTATGCTTCTTAGTTCTTAGTTCTTTTCCTATGAGTGTTTGTCTGGTTGGTTTCTGGTTACTGGTTTGCTTTTTCTGTCTCCTTTTGTGTTTGATTAGTACTTCCTTTTTTACTGATCTTATTTTCCTTCTTTTTCATTCAATTTGTGTTGACTTTTTATCCTA
>JAYMTF010000936.1:0-28193 GCA_036897485.1 Pelargonium nanum | reverse complement strand
AGAAGCTACTTTGAAGCTGCTTTTGGCTTTTGAGTAGTGTTACCAAACAAGCCCTTATTTTATGACCTTATGAGAAAAAGTCAAAAGTCTTAGATTTAATGTAAAAATGCTATCTAATTAATTCGGTTGATTGAAAAGTAAAACCTTCTGATACATATTGTCAGTTAAAGGAGCTTGGTAATAAATACTCTTTCCATTTTAAAACGAGTATCTTATTTCTCTCGAATATTTACATTAAAAAAAACTTGCGATCTGTGACAGAAATTTATATCACAGATCTATGGATAGTCACAAAATATAATTTGTGACGGAACTGTAACAAAATATTCCTATCATTGTTTGGGTTGTCACAAATATCATAAAATATGATTTCTGTCACAATTTGTGACGAAATTTTTCTGTTACAGATTTTCATACAGTTTGCAACTTTTTTTGTAGTGTTATTATGAAATTAGTGTCATTCTTTCTCTGAGAAGTAGTTAAAATTTCTGAGAGGCCCCTGAGATTGGTGTGTTAATTTTCACCCTAAATAAGTTTAGGGCATGATCTCTTGAGAAAAGTAAACTCACTTCCCGATTGTGAAGTAAAAGTGTTGTAATTGAATGAATTGTAACAGGAAAAAATAGAGAGGAAGAGAAGTAACCTCACTTCCGGATTGTGAGTTAAAAGTGTCTTAATTGAATGAATAGCTACAGAAAATAAGAGAGTTTTTATTGTTTTTTTAAATAAAATAAGAGAGAGTTAGTGCCCTAATATTGTTTTTAAAACAGAAAGGCCCAATAAAGCCCGAATTTGGAGTCCCATATTCGTAGTTCATAGCAATAAAGATTTTATGCGCCTATAAAAACTTCCAAACCCTAGAAATAACACAGATCCACTACCACTATTTCTTCAACCTTTTACTATGAGTACTTCATCTGATAAGAAACGGAAAATGTCTACCGATTCTATGAGTTTATCTCATAAGAAACGTAAAACGCCGATCGATCAAAAATCGGAAAAATCACGTCTCGTCCTGCGCGTCTCCCAAGATTCTCTGTACTCGAACCAGATCGCCGGAAGCAAATTCTACATGATTGACTTAAACAATCATCCTCCCGCCGACGGATACGCATCGGAGCTCCACCCTTTCTCGGAGACTCCTCCCGGTTTATCCACCTGTCAATCCCGTTGCGTAATCTGGGAATCATCCATAATCTACCTCTTCGGGGCGGCGCGGACTAGCCGTCATCACCACCACGGCGGCGGAACTTCCGGCCGGGAAGTTTATTACTTCGATCTCCGTTCGCAGGACTCCGGTTGGAGTCGCGGGCCCCCCATGACTGCCAAACGATCCACTCCCTGCTGTCAAGTCGTCAATGGTTTGATCTATGTGATGCACGGCGAACCATTCAGCCGTGATTTCAACGGTTCTTGGGGAGAAGTTCTTGACCCGACCCGAAACGAATGGACAGTTTTACCCCATCCGGGTCAGATCACGATGACTGTTCAGTCTAATCCTGAAAAAAGTGATGACTACCCTGTTTTTGTCACTACTGTTGTGTCTGGGGATGGAAACCATCTTTTGCCCCAGACGGCTTTACCCCAGACGGGTCCCGGGATGGTTTTACCTCATCCGGGTCGGATCATGATGACCGCTCCTGGCGAAAGTGACTGCCCTGTTTTTGTCACCTCCAGTGCTGTGTCCGAAGATGGAAACCATCTTTTGTTGTGGTACCCTCCGGGTCGAACCCTATTTTTGTATGACTTGCACAGCAAGTCATGGGAGGTTTTTGCCAACAATTTTGATCGGTCTTTATGTTACAGAGTTGAGACATATTCGCCGTGTCCGGTTGTGGATGATGTGCTTTATTATTTTGATAGAAAATTACGTGCCTATGATCTCACGAATCGAAGATCAATATCGAGTCCTGTGAAGGGTTTGGATTTCATAGATATTTCGCCTCCTCTGAGAGATACCAATGGATGGGGGTCGCCGGACGAAAACCATCCTCCAGCCTTTGTGGTTCATTTAGGGAATAGAAATTTGTGTGGAAGAGGGCAATCATAGGGTTCTTCATTGCACAAAATTTAGGGTTTCTAAACATAGTGACGGAGGAGATGAGACTGTCATCCATGCCATCATTCAATCTTATACTATTTACAATGTTTGTGACTCAATTACCGATTGTTTTGCTATCTATTAAGTAATGTGCATTCCATTTTAATAATGAAATATATATCATAATTTGTTTTCAATCTTAGGTATAACAAATTTTATTTGAACTTCTACGCTTGTTGTGTGAACTAAAGGAAACAAGCCCAATGTCGGTCTATGTACCTAATGGGTCAATGACCATGGCAACAATGATTGGTGGTGTAAAATTAAGTACGAAAACGGCGTTGATGGGCGCGTTTTATGTCCTAAATTTAACTTGTAATTTGATCTCTATTCGTCAGCTAACTTCGTAGTTAAATTGTCAAACCACGTTTACTAATGTGAGCTATATACAGCCATATCGGGTTGAACATTATAGTTAGTACTGACTTGGATTGAGTAATTATTTGCGAAAAGAGCTTTTTCTTTATTTTAGCTTGTGTTAGATTGACAATTCTATTAAACAACTGAAACTTTAATAGAACTTGTTACATAAATAGCACATGATTTCATCGACAAAGCTGGTGGTGGAAAGCCAAAATTCATGTACGAGAAACTGCAAGTAGAGCCACGAGAGCGAGAAGTGATTTCAGTGACTTAGTAGATGTCTTAATGGATGTTTTAGAGCTAACAATTCATATTTTTATTCGGGTATAGTTGTGAGTTTTACAAAGAAAATGTAAGAGTTTAGTATATCGTAGCCTGCATAACACATTCATTCAACAACATATATACAAACAATTACGAGAGATTAAGAAAAAATTCTTTTTAGTGAGCTATGCATTATACAAATTTAATAGAATCTCTTAACATATATATTACTCTCTCCGTCACGAAATGAATGTTCTTTTTGTTTTGCATTTTTATCCTAAAATATATATGTCTCATTTTATTTTTTAGAAGTACTTAGTTATATCATGAACTATCAATAACACTCTTATATTAAGTTAATCCCTTGAGTTTATTTTAGGACAACTGAAGTATATATTTCCTCGGAAAAACTTACATGCACAAAAGTTATTACATATTTTAATAAGAGCACAAAAAAGATGTCTATGCACATATTATAATATTTGTCCAGAAAATTTTAAAGCTCATGCGAACATTGTAAAGAGTGTGTTGTGACAAAAAATGATCACTCAAAACTCTTTTTTCTACTTATTTACATATAAGCCTCATTGTTAAAAAAAGGTTGAAATTAAAAAAAAAAAAAAAACATGTGAGAATAGAATATTTAAATTGAAAAATATTATGTTTAAAATAATAATTATTAAGAAATATGAACTTAAATCAAACTTTACTACTACTCATTTTTTAAATATTTTTTTACACATGTGCTTTCTATTCTCCACCACCATAAGTATTTGCAACTCAAATATCACAGGGTGTGTTCATATTTTATCAACTTAACGTTCTGATAGAAAATGTGACATTTTTATACCACCATAAAAACCTACTCAATTATCATTACCTACATATTATGCCACTAACTATATATATTTCATATCTTATATTAACATGAAAATGTAAGATTGCCACACACACTAGCTAATTGAGTTAATTCATAATGTTGCATATCATGAGATTTTATGGGTCATGCCACAATTATAAAATGCAACTCAAGTATAACTGACTATATTCATATATGAAATTTATTTACGTGAAAATATGAGATTGCTGACTATATAAATTATTGTGAAATTAACTTGGAACAAAAACTCTTCACAATCAATTATCTTGTTTTGCTGTAAATCCCACAAGAAAATGAATTAATTAGATCAATCATTAATGTGATCGCCACTAAGAGTGAAGCACACAGCAGCACTTTTTAGGTCACTCAGGACATCGCTCTTGCAATCATATTCCATATTGCTTCCACCTACTAGTGTGTCCTTCAATGGCGACTCCGTGCTGTACATACAAATATTCAACCAAATATTTCACATTTTAGAGAATCAATGAAACTTAGGTTGTTATTTGGATATATTTTTTTGAAATGAGAATCATATTCTCATGACCAAAAATCTTATTTGTTGACACGTCATCAACCAGTTGTAGCCGGTTTTCATGTGTCACATCACCATTTGTTGACACGTCGTTACGCCACGTCAAATACAATGTCCACATGTGCATGCCATAAAAGCCAAGACGTTGTGTTTCATTATTTTTTACATCACAAACAGCCAAAACGGAGTCATTTCAGCATTGGATGACGAAAAAATGAAACGATATGATGACGTGGCATGCACACGAGGACTCCGTACGTATATGACGTGTCAACAAATGCTGACGTGACACCTGAAAACTAGTTACAACTGGTTGAGTATGTTTAACTAATAAAAAAATAGATTACAATGACTCAAATAATGCAAAACTCTAATGGGGGCGAAACATAAAAAATGTCAATTCAGTGGAGTAGAGACACAATCATTTAACCCGAAAAACAAGTTAAAAGATATCTTAAAAAAAATCGTGTAATGTACCTTGATTCGCAAGCTTCCTTGCACGACGGTCCATCATCAGCGATAGTCTCCGTTGGTATTTCATCGTATTCGTGAGAAACGTCTATTTCTTGTTGGTGAATTTGATAGAACGACGGATGCATCAAATTCATATGCTTTCCCACAACATTTTCACCGTAATTATCAAAGTCGGAGTAGACTAAACCATCGTTGTAGATAATGTTATTCTCGGGAGGAATTAAATATTGCGGTTGACACATCGGGTTATTATAAGAATGGAAATTAGTAGACAAGTCGGGCGAGGTGGAAGGCGGAATTTGGAAATGGCATTGCTCTTTGCATAGCGCGAGCTGAGATCTGACGTGACTAAGCTCTTCCATGACTTGTTGTACTTGCAAATGAAGCTGATAAATTATGCCCCAACATCCGTGCACAGGAAAACGAGCACGCATATTGGACTCGTATATGATTGATCTCATGGCCTCGTCTTTGTGCGGTTGTCTCAATTGCCTCAATATTTTCATGATATTGCTAACACCAAAAAGCCGGTGCGCGTTTTGGAACATCTTGGGTTGGTCGGCAGGGAAGTAAGGAGCCAATGCACAGTCTTTCGAGCATCGTCTCCTTTGGTACTTACATGCAGCACATGCCTGACTGGTACCGCCTTTTACAGTCATTTCGAGCTCGTCGAGAATTGATAAAACAACAAGCAATATGCATAAGATTTGGGCATTGGAGGAGTATGTGGGAGATGCAGATGGCTTCATGGATCAAAGAAAAGAAGAAGAAGAAGAGAGAATTTTTTATTATTTAGTTTTTGTTTGGTGAGATTAATAAAATAAAATACGAGAAAAACAGGTGTGCTGAAAATAATGGTGGGTGCTTAACTGATAACACAGCATTAGGATCAGAATTTGGACTAAGTAAAATTTGAAATCCGAATCAATAGCTTAATCTTGTTTGATCTCTACAATTACACTATAGTGTAGTAGTGTAAAAAAAATAACGTTTATTAATATAATATAAAAAATCACGTTTTCTTTTTTCAATTTTGCCTTTTAGTGTGTGTTTATTAAAATAAACAAATTTTCAACAAAATTTAGTATGGTTAATATATATTTAAAGCATGAGTTCAGTTTGTTTTATGAACAAAATCTCTTTTGATAAATCATATATGAATATCATTTGAATTTGTTAATGATATTACTGATATGATTTGAATATAAAATGATATTACTCATATAAACATTTCTTCTTTTTTTTTGACACAACATATAAACATTTCTTAATACCAAAAGAAAATAAGTAAATAAAAAATATGATTTGGCGAACTAAACAAATCAAAGACTCCAAGTATATGTGGTCAAGAAGAAAGACAAATGAAATTGTGATCCATTTGAATCATAACAATATATCTTCAACCAGTGTTTACAATCAGTTTGGTATTTATATCTTCTGAACTTAATTAACAACATTGATTCTAATATAAAATTATTATTTATCTCAAATTTGTGTTTTTTTTATAAATAATTTTATGTGATTTTTTTATTTAAATTGTGACGTGACAATTTATGTGTTACTCCCTCCGTCCCAAAATGAGTGTCATGTTTCTATTTTTAGGTTATTATATTATTGTTTTTCCCATATTACCCTTATCACTTATGCACTACATGAATTGCACATGGGTGTAGGTGGGAAAATGAGGGTAATATTAAAAACACATTAAATTATATGGTAATCCTTAATTTTTGCAAAAAAATGGAAACAACACACTTATTTTGGGAAGGAGAGAGTATATGTTATATGTCCCACTAGGTCCTAGACCTTGAGTCTTGGTAAGTGTATACAAAATAAAAATCACTAAAAATGAGGTTGCACATAAACGCCAGTGATGCTGTCACAACGAAAAAGGGTAAATAAGTAAAAAATTACACAGCCAAATAGACTATAATTAGTAGAGAAGTCACAAGAGAAAGATGGAAATTCCCTAGAGAACCTGATGCAATGATTACACAAGTATTTGCATTGCTACTGAATATGTCTCTTTTTTTGGAGTATGTACTTTTGTTGTTTTCCTTCTTAAAAGCTTTCAAGTTTTCAATAAAAGTACCAATTGCTTATAAAATAAAATATGATCATCAATGGGATCCTCGGGATGTGAGATCCAAATCTTCAGAAAAAAGGGAGTTCATAACAGGTCATCAAGACAATGAGACCGAAATCATGCAGCAACATTTGGTGAACCTGAAGTGAGCCAAGTGTGCAATAAAAGAGAAAAGACCAAGACCGATCAAACCCTCAACCCTAGCAAAGCCGCGGGCACAACGACTATATTTTCAGAAATATACGTGAAATGCTTTGTTGGCACACGCTCACAAGGTCGATCTGAGAAATTTGGAGCTCCTAAGTAGACATGATCCAGTGAGGCGCGACTCGAGGCCCTATTCGAGCACCTGCACGCTATCGAGAGGATACGTAGACTGAGTAGGGAAAGGGTGAGGTAGTAAACAATTTTCTTGATTCTTTCTCTCTTTCTTTTTGTACCCTCTCTTCTACATTATATCTCTCTATAATGGATTGTTGATCGAATTTCTTGTTAATTGTTAGTTGAATGGGAAGGCCATAGAAGCTAATTAGTTTAGGAAAATTTGAGTGTGTTATGTTAATTTCTTTGTTGTTAATTGCTCTTTTCTTGAGACCCTCTGGTATCATATACCAGAACCTCAACCTTACTCTATATTTAACATATAATTTGATATTATAATATTAGCAAGAAGTTAACTAAATTTAGCCAAAAGGTGGAGAACCACACGTTCATGAACATAATTAGTTAAAATGAAAGTGATCGCATATAAGTACATAACTTGAAAAATCTCTTAAAATCTTTACATAAAACCGTTAATTTAACTAAACATAGCAAGAACTTTGTCTCTCAGCTCAAACCTGCAACAATTGATTTACTATTGCATTGGTTGGTTGATATAGGAGTTGCAGGCATGGACATTTTCAACAAGGCCAAAATCGTCCGCCTCCGGAGCCACCACGACAAGTACCTAATGGCTGATGATGACGAAGAGACGGTGTTCCAAGAACGCAATGGAACTTCCGGGAACGCAAGATGGACGGTGGAGATTGTGGAAGGCTACAGCTTGATTCGTCTCCAGAGCTGTTATGGCAAGTACCTTACAGCATCGAACGTGCCATTGTATCTAGGCATGACAGGCAAGAAAGTCCTGCAAACTCTGCCCAGGAGGTTGGATTCTTCGGTCGAATGGCAACCCATCAGAGAAGGAGTCCATGTTCGTCTCAGGACTCGCTACGGGCACTTCTTGCGCGCCAATGGACGCCTACCCCCGTGGCGAAACTCTATCACACATGACATTCCACACAGAAGCTCGACGCAGGATTGGGTTCTATGGCATGTTGATATACTAGAGATTCGTCCTAGGCCAACGCCAACGCCAGCACCGGCTCCTGTACCTCATCCTAAGCCTAAGTTTCGACCTCCTCCTCCTCCCCCGGATCCCGAACCATTTAGCAGAATGTGTTCGAGTGTTTCGTCTGGCTCAATACACATTAGGTCCTCTGATTTTGAGGTATGGTGGCAAAGACGATGCAGGAAGAAGGGTGTGGGGGCAGTTGCCCTTACTAATTTTTGTTGTTGAAAATTTACTATGTATTTTTATTGATTTTCATTTTTATCTTTACTATATTTTAAATTTTGCACCCACTGAAATCGTTTTTTCAATATGCCCCATTAATTTAGAACATTTATCTCATTGACCTATAATTTTGCCTCCATTGACTAAATTTTCTGGATCCGTCCTGGTGGTGAGTGTTCAGTTTTCATTTTTTCCGTTTTGATGCAATTCTTGATGCTAGATCTTTTTGGTGCAGTCTAGTGAAGCGTTCCCGGTTTCACCTGCGAAGAGACGCGCTATTTATTACAGTGTCGTGGTTGATGATAAAGGAAATTATGTCAAGGATGAAGATGAAGGACCTTCCTTCTTCTTCAATGGCACGATGCTTGGAGAGTTGAAGACGAAGTTGGAGGAAGAGACGGGGCTCGATGATTTCATTGTTTGCTCTCAGAACCCGTTGAATGGAAAGCTTTATCCCCTTCGGTTGCATCTTCCTCCCAACAATGCAGATATGCATGTTGTTGTGGTTCCATCTTCCTCAAAAGGTATGTTTTTGTGTACAAGAATATTCTATACCAATGATGTTCGTGACATTGTAATGAAATGTCACGTTTTTGTTCGTTTATTAGACAAATCTATACAATATAATGTTGGTTTGTAATTTTGTACTTATCTTTCATGTTTTGTTCAACAAATTAAGGTTGTTTCATGTGATTTGACAGTGGCAAAAGAGCTGCAAGCAGCTGGTGTGAGTCCAGCAACAATGTAATCCAGAAGAGCGCCGCCAAAACCTGTCAATAAAAAGTTCTTGATGCTCAATTTGTACATTCTTCAAATCAAACTTCTACTTGCTAACAGAAATCAGAACTAGATTGATCATGACTGTGTTTCATTTATGTGATTATGTTATGGTTACAAGAATTTGTGTTCTGAAACTCTTTTATTGTTCTCTGCCTCTAAATTTCTTTTTCTTTTTCTTTGATAATAAGCCAGAACTTCATTAATTAAGCAAACACATTACAACAACATAATAGACAACAAACTAGAACGACACAAAACTAAAACATAACAACAAGACTAATAGAGCTTAGGAGAAAGATGACAAGAGATCATTCTCCAAAACATGCGAGCAATTGCTATAAAGATGACCAAAACGCCTTACACTTAAGAAGCCGCCAATCTTCGGTCCATCCGATGCCCTTATGTTTTTTACTGCTCTTCGACTCTGAATTTCTTCATTCTTTGTGATCTGATTGTCTTTGTCAGTCCTCTCGACAAATCTTCCAGTTTGATCTTGAAAATGATGATTGTATCTTATATATATAGTTGAAAGTCAAAAGAATGAGGACTAGCTTCTTCTTTTCCATCAAACCCGATAGTGGTTGAATTACACAGGTGTCCGAGACCTTGACATCAATAGCTGGTAATCGGAGTGCCCCTAATTAAGAGAAACCTCTAAATTTCATAGTTACTGAACTAGTGAATAAGAGAATATCAACCTATGTGGTAAAGAAAAATTAATAAGCAATTAAAGAGTTGGGTGTATTTAGAAACTAAAAATGTTCAAAGAAATGATTCATGAGTGTATGTGAAAATTAGGTAATGCAATTCCATATTGTAGATAAAAAAAAGTCAATTAACACAATAAAGGTACTTAGAGCATAGTTTCACACCTCGCCGAGATGAAGATGCTGATGATTTTGAATTTGAATTTATGATGATGAAGTTGACAAAGATGGAACCATATATGATCAGTTGGTTTAACTGATTCTACTTTAGTTTTCTTTACCAACATTAATCACAGATTCTAAACTAAATAGCATGCTTGTGAATACTAAAAATTTGTCATATTTGGTAACTAAATTTTAGTCCATACTAATTATTTTTTGGTACTTAATTTAGTACTCTGATTTTTATTTTGTATCTAATTTGGTGTCCACCACCATTATCGGTTGTCGAACGAGATCGAACGGGAACGATAACTTTCTAGTTGTTATTCACACCAATGGAATTAATTAGTTGATGCGCCTATTTTTGATAGTTGTTATTCCCATATTTCCTATATTGAAAATTTTCTTAAGTGTGAGTCAACTTCGCCCAAATTCGATCACCCTCGCCCAAAGGGTGAGTTCAAGCCCACAAGAGTCTCACGATTGCGCGCAATATGGGAAAACTTTATTCAAACCAACACACACCGACTATCATCATCATCACCAGCCAAAGCGCTAAGAAAATCAATCAACATACTAAAAACAAGATAAAATCGAGAATGGGCGGTGTGATTTTACTGCATCCGACAAATTTCTACACGTTTTGGCAATATTTTGAACTTTTCATGCATAATTTTGCACTTTTCGAGTCGAATTATGTAGATTTCATGCTAACTTTTGCAAATTCCAGCAGTTTAGTTTGCAGTTTTTTGCACAACTTTTCACTTTTCGGGCAAAATTTATGCAAATTGTGGTGGACTTTTGCAGTTTTCGACAGAATTTTACAGTTTCCAGCATATCATATATGAAAACTCACTCTGCTCTTCAAACAAGATAATAAAACAAAAAAAAATAGGTAATTTCAAAATAGTTAATCAAGTTAAGTGAAGAGCACATAACGAAAGATATCCATTTTTCGTTTAGGTTACCTGATAGAAAAAGTTTGCATGAGTATAGAGCATTCAAAAGTTACCAATAAAATTGAAGGTAACCATATGTTTTAGGTAATAAGTACAACAAAGTTAAAATAAAATGAAAAAGAGAGTAACAAGTACAATATGTCCATTTATAAATTGAGGAAATGTAGTTTAACCCAATTAGTTTTTACCTTACGTTTAGCTGCTAATAAGACAATGACTATAAGTGGCATCAATTTGAGTTAAATTTGGGTACAAGTTGATGAACGAGTTTCAAGTTTTAGGTATAAAAACACATTGTTTTCTCTGGTATACCGACCGACCCTAACCCGCTACGAAAATCTTGTACTATACCCAATCCGAACTTTACCCAAATCTGCCAAAAAAACGGGTTGGATTTCAGGTACCCGCGGGTCGGGTACATTTTACCAGCTCTAGTAGTGAGACTTCATTAAAAATCTAGAATTCAACAAATCGCTCTACTTCCGCCAATTCAATTGATTGGATATGAGTGAAATGTAATATGATGTCATAAACTCTATGGATCCACTAAAAAATGTCCCATATTTCTTTTTATCCTGTAAATGACTCAAATTAGTTCAATACCAAAATTGTTGGAATCTAATAATTGAGGGACCAATATATGGGAGTATTTTAACCCAGGAATAAAAAAACAAAGGAAAAACCAAAAAGCCCTACACTCCTCACACTTCATTTTGCTTCCTCCCTCTCTCCCCCTTCTTCTTCTTCTTCTTCTTCTTCTATCTGCACTGTTTTTCTGTTTGTTTGTGTGTCACAGATCATTCAAAAAGCAATCACAGCCGCACCAATTTCCCTTTTCCTTAGCATTTGCTTCTCTTCCCCCAATCTCCCATCGCATCTCTTGTTACTGTATTTCTCTCTCATATACGCAGCTATCCGTGTATTCCGTTGTCTGTAAAGATGAGCAGTGCCGGGTTTAGGGTTTCCATCCCCAACAGCTTGAGGAAGACGATCCAGGACATCAAGGAGATCACGGGCCACCACAGTGAAGAGGAAATCTACGCAATGCTCAAGGAGTGTTCTATGGATCCCAACGAGACTGCTCAGAAGCTTCTCCTTCAGGGTACTCAATCTCTCTCTTTCTCTGTGTCTTTTTAGCTCGGCCGCTATTTTTAGCTCCCATTTTCCTGATGTGCGTTTGATCTTGATGTTCTTTATGTGGAGTTGTGATCTGTGTTTTTACCTCTCGGTTGGGCTGGTTTAGTGCTGCTTTCTAGATATTTGATATGATTCGGCTTTTGGGAAATTGGAAATTGAATTGGTCTTACTGTTGGCATGGTTGCTATTAGGTTCATGATGTTTGTGTGTTATTAAAGGAAAAAGCTTTTGCAGTGTTTTTTTATGTGTTGCGCTTCGTCCTGCTCTGAAAAGTGAAAACTGTGACGAAAGACCTAGGATTTAGGTTCTTATCAATCTGTCTCCTAAAGTCCAGATTTGTAAGAATTGTATTCTTCCCACTGCAATTAGTGTGCCATCAGAATGGCTGCAAGTCTTTTTATGGAGTTGGAGTTTAGGCTTATGAGGATGGTTTTTAGGAATGTATCTTTTTTCTGGTTGTTATTATTGGGATATGCAGTGGACTTTCACTATCCTTTCAAACTGTTGAATAATTGAATGTTACTTGAAGTTTGTTTCTCTTCCTTAGGCTCAGAAGTAATGCACTTCATTATTAAGGACTATATTTGATGAATTGAAAGTTTTCTGCATTGATGTAATGGCTTGAGTAATTGAAGATACTTTAAGTCTTTGACCTCAGGCATTCAATAAAAAGATGGACATTCATAATATCTTGCAGTTTGTTATTCAGGGAAGTGCCTGTTCAGTGGTTGGCTCAAGCACTTTGATGTATACTAGTCAATTTCTCCACTGTACACACTAATTTTTATCATGCTTTTCTTTATGTAATTCCAGACTTCTGTTAGTCATGTCGAATATCTGATGTTGGAATTGTTAACAGGAGCTTCAAAATGGTGTCATCTGGTGGGTGATACCACATGAAGACCTGTTAAACTAAATAATGTTCTAATCCAACGTTATGTGATGTAATTGATTCTCTTTTTCGATTCCCATGAGTTTGTCCATTCTGTATAAAACCAACAATCATTTAAGTGAATATATATTTCTTTCTCATTTTTATGTCTCCACCTGTATGATTGCATTATTCTTTATTTGTTATCTTGTGAATGGGAACCAGGATTGGGGTGGAGCGTATTAGCATCTGCATGGACACGGTGCGTGATGTGATACTCTTCATCTAAAGTTGAAATTCTATAATTAAGAAGAGTTGAAAAGAAAAAAGAACCTTTTGAATTAGAATTTATTATGGCTTATACAAATCTTGTGGAGAACAAGCAGAGTGATGGATTTTGTTGGTTGGACCACTAAGGCATGTTTGATGGTGGTTACTTTCTAGCTTAACTGTTTTTTGCCTCTTTAGCCCTCCTAACAAGTAAGATAACTCTATGTATAAGTGATAGCATAAAATTTGATATGTAAAGATAGTAAATAAAAGTTCCAACTTCCAAGTTAGTAGTCTGAGTCAAATAGAGGTAACCAAGGGTTACAATGTTGCTTGATAGCTTTCCCAAGGCTCAAATGCTTACTTCAAAGTTTCCATTGTAATGAATTATGAACTTGCAATGTATTCCAAAGCTTGAAAACTAGATAATGTACTACCAACTTGGTTGTAATGCTTTACTAACCATATAGTACACGTACACTGTAAAACATGGGTAGTTTTATTATATATTATATGTGACTAATTATTTGGGTTTTAAAGTTGGGAGCCTCAACAATCTTGTTGTGTATCCTACCTGATGCAAGTTATTGCATTTTGGAGATGTACCTCATCTCATATCTTAATTATAAGAAGGAATTATTGAACAACAGCTTGACTGTTGAGGTATTATTATTGTTTTTTTTCCGCATTTTAAGTATTAGATTTATATTTCACTCCCTCTGTCACAAAATGAATGTCATGCTTACTAAAAAAATGTCCCCAAAATAAGTGTGTTCTTTCCTTTTCCGCAAGTGATTTATACATGGATGATCAATAATAACCTTATGATAAGTTAGTTAGAACTATACGAGTTATGTTGCAACAAAGAAAAATGTTCGCTATTGAGTGAAAGTCAAACACTAATTATATTATCATTTCATTTTTGCAAAAATTCAGACAATACATTATTTTATGAATATGGAGTAATATTTTTCTACTATGTGTTTTATAAACTATAGATTAAAGTGTATCTTATCAGTTAATATTTAAACCACCTTACTCAAGGCTCAGGGGCTTGTGCTCTATATATGGTCAGATCAAATTAGATTCATCTTGCACTCCTCAATTGTGCTTGAGGTAAAGGTGGTAGATGTAAAAAGTTGCGTCTTAGACACATCAAGCTTTTTTGGGGGTGTTTTTTTAGAATAACAAAATAATGAAAAAAAAATATTATACTTTACTGGACAAAAAAAGGAATATATTTTTCCTCTTTTCTAGATATGTTGTATAGAATAATTGACTCTCTACACAATAGTAAATGTTATGTTTTATGGAGACTTGAATTACCTGCTAATGTTTATTTATTTATTTATAATCTTTCAATTTTATATATCATCAATATTTTAAATTTAACATTTAGCAGTAATTATGAATTTCTATGATATTATTGTGCTAAAATTATTTTTAATTATGTTTTATCATGTATCTCCTAATCTTCCTCAGAATTGGGTGTGCGCCTTGCGCTCTTAATAACTATGATAGATCTGAATGAGATACAAGTTTACTTTATGGTTTTGCAGATCCATTTCATGAGGTCAAAAGCAAACGTGACAAAAGAAAAGAGGTAAAATAGTTTTATCCTCATTTGAATGTCATGGATTCTGCATTTTCTTAACTCATTTTCATATTGTTAAGTATCCATGCTATGTGATGCAAAATCTATATCCTGTTTTGTACAATTAGATTGAACTCTGGACTTAAATGAATGGGCATTGCTGCTAGTGTAATGCTCTTGGCAAAACTGCATTTGCTCTTAGCCATTTTTTTTTAACCCTGACAATTAATTCAAATTATTTGTTCTATTTTGATTGTATGAAGTGAATATGCATAAATACTGTGGTGGTGAATATGCCCCTGGCTTGGGTAATTTGCAGACAGTTCAATTCAACAATTTTTTTTTTTAACAGAGGTTGGGACTGGCGTAGGGTTGGGATAGTTGAAATATTACAAACTGTTCAGGGTTAAATAATGGGGAAACTTCATCTAGATAACCTGAACTATGCCCCCTTATTTATCTAGCTCCATGAATTTTTTTACATCAACTATCTCCACAATGTTTCAAAATATCAAAATGTTATCGACATTGTTAGGTTAAGATTTAAAATGACTAACTTGCCATTCTATAAAGGTCAAAATGTTTGGAAATTTTATGAGAAGTTAGTCTTCTTAAATTAGTTTTCTTTTGAATTTGTACAGTGTTTCTTTGTATTTGCTTGCTCAATTTATAATTTGTGCAAGAGCACTTCAAGAACAAATGAATAATCATGAACACTTCAAGAACAAATGTATAAAATATTGATAAAAAAAGACAAATGTATTTTGTATATTAATTGGACAAAGAACACTTTGGGTATTATAGAAAAAAATCAGTCGTGTGACTCACACGAGCAAAGTGGGAGAGTGTTTAGTTAACTGACGGCTATGAAGCACGGGTACTCCTAGGAGGACCTACCGGTAACGGGTGCTGGTACTTTGTGGGTACTTTTGGGTATGTACCCGAAATGAACAACGTTTTTTCTTGGGTATGGTCAACATGCAATATGGGTACTACTTCTTGGGTACTTAAAAATATATTTAATTAAAATCTTCAAAAATATTTACAGTATGCCATATAATTAAAATTTTTACAGTATGCCATATTATACAGTATGGTTATTTTGAAGATTTGTACAGTATGCCAAGTTGACGATTTGTACAGTATGGTTATAATGTGTTACCATCCGTTTGCAGAGTTTGAACAACAGAGAATCTGCGGAGTCTCGGTGGAGACCTGGAACACAGGGACGAGGAAGTAGGGGCGGTCGTGGGAATTATTCTGCTCGTTATGCATCACATGGTAAACAATTATTTCATAAGCTCATCCATGATCGTAATCAATTATAATATTCACTTTTCTTTAAGTGTGGGATTGATCTTTTTATGTGTACTAGTTTTTGTTGTGTGTTTGTTAATATGTTCTCGTTCCAGTATGTTAAAAAATTCCACATCATAATATTTCTGAATAAATGATCTGATGATTATGGCTTAGATATATTGTACCAATTTGCTTGCTTGAATATTCTTACATTGTGAAGGCGAGCTGAAACAGTAAACTTATTTATTACTTCTGTCAGATGCTGGTGGTGGTAAGAATTCTGCCTCTGGAAAGCAGAGTGGAACTAATCAAGTCAAAGAGAAGGGTGGATCATCATCAGTGAGCTCCCCGGAGGCTGAAAACAAGGAAATACCTAGGTAACAAAAGAAATCCAACTCACTTAACTTTAGTCCTCATGTGCTGAAGATGTAAAGGATACATGGTTTATAGGAGCCTTCAGTAATTTGTAGTTACATGATCATAATTTGTTCTTTTCAGCTCTGTGCCTGTCATTAGTAATGGTCCTGCTGCTGCTGCTGCATCATCTGGAAGTTCAAGTGTGGTATACGGCTCCCATATAAGTTCTGGAAGTCATAAAGTTCAACATGAGGTGCTCCCTTCATCTGTTGATGTTAATTCACTGGGTAGTGCACTGCCTCCTAATGATGCAAGCAAAAACCCCTCCATTGCTTTTGGAACAGCTGGCATGCATGGGCAGCCTACACCAATTTCCAGTGATAGCTTGGCATCCACGACTCCAGCTTCTTCATCAGCAGGTTGTTTCTCATCTTCTGATCCTGTATTGCTGCCATCTAATGATCCACGGCAGCCCGGTGTTGTGGGCACAATTAAACGTGAAGTGGGGAGCCAGCGAACTAGTGGTGAAGAAAATGCAATATCTGCTGAGAACAAGTCAACTTCTGGTTAGAGCTTGAAAATCTTCTTCAATTTGTTGTACTTTTTATTTTGCAATTTGATTAAACTCAGATTAGTTATTCCTAATGGCTGATACAGCAGTTTCTGAGGGGAGTAGCTCCTTTGTTCAAGGGAAGATGCCAATCAAATCACAGGGAGGTGGGAAGAATCAGCTCTCTGAGTCTTCTCAACCTTCATCTGCAATGCAAGGTGGCTCTTCGCTTAGTCGGCCTTCTTCTAATTACAGTAATCGTTCACAAGTAGTTGGATCTCAGAAAGGTATTAATTCGCTATGCTTTATTTTTGAAATAATCCAGGAGTATTTCTCGAAGCTAAAGAGTTCACTTGGTTTTCCCTTGTTTTTATTAACCATATCCATTATAATCAGAACAATAATTTTTTCCACTCATCTTGTGCTGTTGCAGCTTTGTAATGTTGTTAGGTTTTTTATTTCCATGTGTCAATTTGAAGCCTTTATAGATGCTAAGGTCGTTCTAGCCCTCTTAAACCATTTATACATCACCAGAAAAGAGCCCCTTTATTTTTTTGTAGTACGTTTGAATATTATGGAATATTTTTCCTTAAAACTACACTTTGTTCAATATTAAGGCTAACTTGTATTCCTAATTAAAGGGTTAGGTTTAAGTCTTGAAGTCTATCTTCTTCAAATGGATAAAATCAACTGAAAGTGAGATACTTTGCTACTAGACTTATAGAGCTGGGAAGCATTTCTGTAACAGAAAAAATATTGCTCTGGTGTTAATATTTGTTGGATGAATTGCCTAAAGTCTGAAGCATTTTTGTCTTTAATAGTTGGTTCTAACAAGGAGTGGAAACCAAAGCCTGCGAATCCTGTTGTTGCTCAAGGGCCTGGACCAGCTGTGACATCTGAGGTTCCTGCCGTTTCAGTTGAAGCTAGTGCTCAGCCACGGCCAGATTCGGAAATCCTTTATTCAGAAAAAGCAACCTCGAAACTGCCAAGGAAGGTGGAAGTGTTGCAACTTCCACAACGTCAGCATGTTATACTTCCAAACCATATCCATGTCCCTGAATCTGAAAGAACAAAATTGAGTTTTGGAAGTTTTGGTGCAAATTTTGGATTAAATACAAGCTATGTCAGTGGTTCTGAGAGTGATAAGAGCTCCACACCTGTGTCTGAAACTTCTCAGGTCATTGAAGCAACTGTGGAGGAACAGGCCTCAAGGTCCGTAATAAATTAATATTTGTGGGTTATTGTCTTAATATTTTGCTGTGTGTCATAGGCATGGCAGTATATAATCTTGACTCAGGTAATAAGGACCTAAGGGTGGGTTTAGACTTGTAATATTAGTAAATTTGGGTGGATATGTTAACTATTTATGCAATAGTTTTTCAAGGGAAGCCACACTTCAGTTTCTTGGCAGTTTCAGATCTCCCTTGGAAAAGCTAATATCTCCCTACTTTTTGTAACAATAATAAATGAGCACATTTTTATCCTTGCACTCACTCATGCTTGTGTGGTACGAGCATGCCAGTCACATGTAGGAACTTTGTATTTCCTTTTTATAATTCTTTTACAAGTTTTGTTTGTTGGATGCAGCAATCAAAATGCATCGGCAACTAATGAGGAAAGGGATCTTCGTGATCAAGAACAATCATCTACTCCAGTACCTGAAAATTCATCACTAGGTGATGGTGATACTTCTGCCAGTACAGTTCCTGAGTACAATGAATCCAAGCAGGATACTGCATCGCTGTCTGGAGGCCATCAATACTCGGTGGTTCATACTTCTCCAAACTACAACTTAGGGTTTGTGTCTCCAATGTTGGGGAGTCAGCTTACACCCTTTGAGAACTCCGAGTCTCAAGCACGTGATGCTTCTCGCCTTCCTGGCTTTGTTGTAAGTTATTGAACATTTATTTGCGTTATATGTGGATCTGTTTTCTTTTCTAATACATTTCAACGTGTGGTTCTTAGGTGTTAGTTATAAATTTATTAAATAGTTTTTTTTTTTTTTTTTTTTTTTTTTTTTGAAAGGAGTTGTGATATTGTAATGTGATGTTAACTTGTGCTCATTGGTCATTATCTTGGGTGCTGTAATATGACTATTCTGATCTAAGACTTAATCCTGATGATCAAGAAATTGTTTTGTCATTAGGTTCAACAGCCATTTGATCCAGCAAGCTATTATGCTCAATTCTACCGGTCAGGTACTGATAATGATGGCCGCCTTTCTCCATTTCCCTCACCTGGAGTTGCTACCAAGTACAATGGGAATGTTGCAGTACTGCCTCCACAGACTTCTCAGTCTCAAGAGGTTGGTACATTTAAAGCACTTTGGTCATTGTTCATCTTGTGAGATAAAGTCAGGAAAGATCTATACTTGCTAGAAATATTGTTTGATTGAGCTTATTTTGGAATATTACCTGATTTTAAAAAGATAACAGTCTGATGACTGTTGTGCGTGAGCTGGTGTTGGTATAAACTATGAAGTGCTAATATCATTTTCAAGAATCTAAGAGATTTTTTTTGTTGTTGGTAAAAAGATCAAAAGCAAGGACATTATGTGCTGTCTCCATCAATAAATTTCCTATATACAGAAAATTTCAATTGCTTTCAACTTGTTTATGTTATTTTATGAATTAATACCGGTCCTGATTAATAGGGGTGAATGCCAATTTAAGATTTTCATTTAGGGAAGGGAATCAAGGATGGCTTGTAATTGAGTGCTTCTGTCCTGTTTATCTTGGAATGTTTTTTAATGGGATTTTACTTCTAGATAGTAACACTTGGCGTTTATGTATATATTTAAGTAAAGGATCCAGCATTTGGTAAAATCCTATATGTATATATTCACTGCAGGCTTGTTTTTGTTCCTTCCAACTCAGTAACAGATGAGCAGGCATGCATATATTTGATACGTAATACTTCTCAGTTTTGATGCTTATGTTTCCTACTGGCAGGGTGCAAACTCTCCAGTTCTCTCTACAGCAGGTCCAACTCCTCTGGCAACTCAAGCTGCTGGGCTCATGCAAAGCTCTTTGGCTGTGACTCAGCAACCAGTTCCTGTTTTCAGACCCCCTGCTGGGATGCATATATCTCATTATCCTCCTAACTACCTTCCATATGGTCACTATTTCTCCCCATTCTATGTTCCACCTCCAATGCACCAATTTATAAGCAATGGCGCTTTCCAGCAGCAACCTCAGGCAGGCAACGTATATCCAGCCCCATCTGCAGCAGCTGCCACCGGGGTCAAGTATCCCCTTCCGCAGTACAAGCCAGGAGGTAATACAGGGAACTCAACACACATTGGAATGCCGAGCAGTTATGGACCATATGGTTCCTCCCCAACTAGTTATAATCCCAGTTCTGCTGCAACGGCAGGAAACTCAACCACTAATGAGGATCTAGGTGCATCCCAGTTCAAGGACAATAACACTTACATCCCTGGGCAGCAGGTCAGCTACTAGTTTTTTGCCTTCCTCTTATTATTGTGAGTGACTTGTTATATTCATGATTTTTTAGGGTTCCTTTGGTTTCCTTATGTTGTAATGGTTTTTAATCAAGATGTACAGTTGGATCCAGTGATAGCTCTAGTTTGTTTTATCAGGTCAACATTTTTAGTACATGTTAAAAAAATTTTAAAACACCACTCAGCTAGTTTGGCATATCTTTAGAATTGTGTCAGACTGATTCATTCAAATTTTTGAAGCCTTGAAGGTTCGGGAGACTTTATTTTATTCCTTTGTTTCAGTTTGGTTTTTAATTGGAGCCTGGCCTGTCTTTCAAATTTAGATATACTTCTAGAAGCGCACTATTTCCTCAGATTTGTTGGATTTTGTTATTGCAGAGTGAAGGGTCAGCTGTGTGGATTGGCAGAGACATATCCAACATGCCAGCGAGCTCCTTCTACAACCTTCCTCCTCAAGGTCAGCATATGACTTTCACACCAACACAAGCAGGCCATGGCACCTTTGCGGGAATCTATCACCCTGCACAAGCAGTAACAGCCGCAAGTGTTCACCCGCTTATGCAACAGTCGCAAACCATGGCTGGGGCTGTTGACATGGCGGGACCTACAGCCAGTGTTTACCAGCAGCCTCAGCATTCACAAATTAACTGGCCAAGTAACTACTAAAACAGGAGTAAACTTCTTTCTTTTTTCCAAACGAGCAAGAAATTCAATCCCAACCTTGGGATCTTTTTGGAAACTCCAAGTTTGGATGGTGAAAAAAAGATGAAGATCACATTGGTGGAATTTGAGTGTAAATCTATAAAAGGAGGCTGGAGAAGTTGCCAATAAGTTTCTTCTGATTGCTTCGGTTGAGGAGATCAAAAAGGTCCGGTCTACCTGTTACTGATATTGACCATTAAGTTAGTTGGTGAGGTAGGCATGTGCAGGTCTTGTATGTTCTGCTGCTGCTTGTTGCCGCCTTTTCATTTTGTAGTTCCAGTCTCTCGTTTCTTGCTTTCTCGATAAGTTTTTGAACTCACTTGGAGTTACTGTGTTGAGTGGTTAGAATTTTTCCGGTCTTCAAGAATTTCATGGAGCTATTGAAGGTAAGATGTAGGCTTGTGGAGAGTTTTCCCTATTCCTTTTTGTTTTTTATTTCTTGTGTTTCTGCTATCTTACCTGTAAAGTTAATTTTGATAGCAAGGAAGAATGTACTGAAATTGTTGTAATTGGTATTTTTAGCAGAAACGAAAGCAATCATTTTAAATTTGTTTCTTCAGATGAGTGCAGAGAATGCTTTTTATCTATCTTGCTAATAATACACAATTGAATTTGAGATTTTACCTTATCCTTTGTACATGCCAAACTTGGATCATCTATATATAACAGGCCTCTTCATTTTCAAAAGGCAAAAGTGTACATGTATGTTAACGAAAGTTTGTAGAAACTAGTAAAATTTCATGTGTGATAAACAAACAAAAATACTAAACTCATGCATGGTTAAATGATTTTGCTTCTTTTGGACTAGTATTATTATTTTAATTATGTTAGCATGCAAAAACACCGTCACGTCATCAATACTTTACTCGCAAGCAGCAACGTCACGGCAGAGGCTAAAATATAAAAAAAATTCAGTCCAAAGGGGTGAAACCATTTAACTGAAAAATTAAACTACACCATACGAACCAGTAATTTTAATTCCCTTAAAAAAAATCGATTGCTTCATTCCTCCATCACGCATATCAAATATTCACAGTTATTCTCTGTCGGTGCATGAGTGTTCTCACTCTCAATCTGTGTCTATGCTCAACTTCTTTTATCATTATTTTATTTAATAAATTAATAAAAAAGAAACAAAAAAATAAATAACTCTGATTGAATATATCAACAATGCAATCACAAAGTCCAGAGCTTAGCTGCACTTGACACTCCTCACTACTCACAACACAACACTCGCTTCTTCTCCATCTACACATCAAGCAATTAATTGTGTTCTTTGCTGGATCTTTCATCTGAATGAGGTAAGACCAACAACACAATCTATTCTAGATTTAATTTTTGCATGCATATCTCAGTTTCTTTCCATTGAACCCAAACCGATAGATCTCAGATCCAAAGCCCTTGTTTTCACCAATCTCACAATTAATTGCTATTTTCGCATTTTCAGGTGATTTCATCTTCTGGGTAGCTTTCAATTTCAGTCCTTTCGGGTTATAAAATGGTGGGTCGCTACTCGCTGTCGAGAGCCGGAAGCTTCCGGCCGGAGAATTTGGGCCAAAACGCCCTTGCCCTGATCGGTAACCTCTGCTTCACATTTTTTGTTGTTGGTGTCTTGGTCTTCACCATCATTGCAGCTACTTACGAACCCGAAGACCCTTTGTTCCATCCTTCGACCAAAATCACCACATTCCTCACATCCAATTCCAATGCCACCTTCACCTCCGACAACACTGTGGTCAAGACCGGTGAGGATTTCATGGCCGCCAACCAAACCGCATTTGCCAACTTCATTGATGTAACAGATGTTGACAGCAAAGAGGAGGCAGCTGCAGCGGCAGCGAAGCCCTCGGATTGCGAGGCTAATGTGGATGACCCAATTGACTGCAAGGACCCTGAGGTGTTTCACATGATGATGAAGAAAGCAATAGAGTACTTCAAGGACATTCATTTCTATAGGTTTGGGAAACCCGTTCGCGGGTCGAATGATAGTACTTGCGATATGGCGTGGCGGTTTAGGCCTAAGGAGGGGAAGACGGCTGCCTTTTATAAGGATTATAGGAGGTTTGTTGTTTCTAGGTCGCCAAATTGTACTTTTAGTGTGGTTGGTATTGGGGAGTATCACACCGGTGTAAATGCTAGGAAGAGGAAGAAGCATCTAAAACCCGGGTTCGAAAAGTCTGGTGCGAAGCAAGAACCAGGTAGTAGTACTACATTGCCTGTGGTTGGGGAAACGGTGAATGATGCACTCCCTGTGGTTGAGTCTGAAGGGTCGTTTAGTCGTGGAAAGTATTTGATGTACACAGGTGGCGGAGATAGATGCAAGAGCATGAATCATTATCTGTGGAGTTTCTTGTGTGCTCTGGGTGAGGCTCAATACTTGAACCGGACATTGGTTATGGATTTGAGTATTTGTTTGTCTTCAATTTACACGTCCTCGAATCAAGATGAGGAAGGGAAGGATTTCAGGTTTTACTTCGATTTTGAGCATTTAAAGGAGTCCGCTTCTGTGTTGGATCAGGGCCAGTTCTGGTCTGATTGGAATAAATGGCAGAAGAAAGATGGGCTGAGTATTAATGTTGTAGAAGATTTTAGGATCACACCAATGAAGCTTGCAGAAAAGAATGATGTCCTGATTATGCGCAAGTTCGGGTCTGTGGAGCCAGATAACTACTGGTACAGGGTATGCGAAGGAGAAACAGAATCCGTTGTGCAGCGGCCTTGGCATTTGATATGGAAATCTAGTCGGTTGATGGACATAGTGTCCGCAATAGCATCAAAGATGAATTGGGATTATGATGCTGTTCATGTTGTGAGAGGAGAGAAGGCAAGGAACAAGGATCTTTGGCCTAACCTTGCCGCGGATACTTCACCAGATGCTCTTATCTCAAGCTTGCAGGACAGGATTGAAGATGGGAGGAACCTCTATATAGCTACAAATGAACCCGATACATCCTTCTTTGACCCTCTGAAAGACAAGTATAGCACTCATTTTCTTGACGAGTACAAGGAACTTTGGGATGAGAACAGCGAATGGTATTCAGAGATGACAAAGCTAAACAATGGGATTCCAGTTGAATTCGATGGTTACATGAGAGTATCGGTTGACACAGAAGTGTTTCTCAGGGGTAAAAAGCAGATAGAGACGTTCAATGATCTCACCAACGATTGCAAGGATGGAGTAAATACTTGCAGTAATGCAGCCGGCTAATTTGCATGCTCGGGCAGAAAAATTAGTCTCACCGACGTTTGTGGGAATATCCACGCCTCTGTACTTCTAGATACAGTGTTTGTCTTTGCTTCTGAGAAGCATTAGGTTTAACATGTAGTTTTGGATTGAGTGTCAAGAGTTTTGTACTCCGTAGAAAAGCAAGTAATTTCAGGTTTATGTGGCCATGGCCTTGGGTTTCTGATTGATTATGCATATACTTTTTGTACTATGTATGTAGTACCACAAAAACATGGATTTTGCTTGCCATTAATTGCTTGATTATTACCCATTTTCTTTGGAAAGTAATTGAAATGCAGCTGGATTGTCCAAGGGTTGTATAGATCCTGTACCTGACTAATGGACAAGGTTGTTTGTAGATTGAGTATATTAAGAAGGAGAAATTACACGTATCTACCTTTTGCACTTGGATACTCTAAACTATTTTTAGTTGCTTGTGGCTACCCTAAACTTTTCAAGAGTTCAATTTTTAGAGCAATCTAGAAAGCAAAACTCAACCCAAATCCAAACCCTACCAAAATCCTTACTCACAAGTCTAATTTCAACCAAACAAGAATTCAAACCCGGCAATTTTCAATAGCAAAATCCTAAATCACAAGCCTAAAAATTTATTCTGGAAAGTTCAAGGTGGGTACACCGTACATGTAACGAGAGGGTATCCAGGTGCAAAATGTGTCATGTACAGTGTAGGTACGTGTAATTTCCCCAATTAAGAAAGATATAGTTCATGTAATCTTTGCATTACCTTACTTTCCTTTTTAGACCTACAAATAATTAATCAACTTGACAGAAAAAACCAGAACCACTTTCTGGTTTTAGACTCATACTCCAGAAACTTGCAGGTAATGCATTGCCTGGGCACATATTAGGAACAAAGAGTGATTATCTATATAAATAAAACAAATAAAAAGGTTTAATATAGATTATAGACAGAGGTTAATACTTGTCAAGGGCTTTCTGAGTTTACTTTTAGAATGACTATATAAACCTGATCACTTCCCTCACAGTTACAACCACCAAAGAATACAGTAGTCAGGTTTCTCAAACCGGTGCGATACTATTAGCTGAGGAAAGGGAAAAACCTCAACAACAAAATTCCTTAGCCTAGTTTTGGCCCCGGATTGAGCCTGCCAAACAACTCAGACGTTCAAAATTTACCCAAAAGGCAGGACAAGAATGTATCTATCAGTCACTTCCAACCCTTTCCTAGGGTATAGGAAAAACAAAAGGCCTGTAAATACAGGATAAGAAAAATGAATCTGTCATTTCATTTTCTTTTCATCCAGATATGTTCTTTCGGTGGTCTGGTTGTTGTAATGTTGGAATCGCAACTATATATCGATTCTTGTTTGTGTTGTCAGTCATCTGATGAATCTGGCATTTCATTTCTTTAAAGCCTTCCTCTGTAACTGGTTTTTGGATGGCCGATTGTTGTTCACATTCACTTTCTTGGAAGGCTGATTGTTGTTCACATTCACTTTCTTGGAAGGCTGATTCTTGTTCACGTTCACATTCTTGGAAGGCTGATTCTTGTTCACGTTCACTTTCACTTTCTTGGAAGGCTGATTCTTGTTCACATTTTCATCTGTAACTGGTTCCAACTTGAATGCACCTCTAGCGAAACCTTTACCAACCTGAGAAAAGGATTCTTCCAATTATTAGTTCGCATTGCACACAAACCGACTTGGAAACATCAGTCAGACAAATAAAGCATTGGTATAGATTAAAATAGCTCTACATATCGCATGTGAATGTTTAGAGAGGTTGGCACAAGTTATTTTTATGAAGCAAGGATATCAATTAGCTTTCAGAGAAATTACCAAGGATGAGAAAAGTGCACCAAGGGCTCAAATTGGATTTGCTTTTTATATTATGCAAAAGAACCATGAAGAATATTTTTTGACTTCGGATGACTAGCTAGTCTCTTTTCGATATCATGGATCAATCCTTTCTTTTTCCCCTCTTTTCTTTTAATGTGATTACAGAGATTTGTTTCTCCTTACATAAAGAAAAAACTTGTATGATTATATGGAGATCTAGGCCACAACTACACGAGTTGGTAATAGAGTGGGTCCAAATTCTACATATCAAATCAAACAGATGACCACATGAACAATGAACTATTTCTTTAGGAGGTTGTTCTTTCAAGACAATAATTATTGTTTTCCAAACAATTGTATGGAGGCTCCAGCAGATGGATAAAAAAAGTATAGTTGCTAATAAAATACCTTTAGAAGAGTCGAAACTTTGAGGGAATTATGCAAGAGTGCAAGCCTTTTCCTTTCCCCTGAAGTTAAATAGGTATGCATTTCACTGTCAACCCACAGTGTAAATCCTGGCCATGTTTTGTGGTTTTGAGGGTCTACTTTCTTTTCCATTTTTGCCTAAACAAACCAAAGAAATATACATTAATCATAATGACAATCAGTGGATCAGGTATGATATAACAATAGTGAAACATGTCAAATCAAGAGGACAAATAAAATTAAAAGAATGCACAAGGAATGAAATACTGTGATAATTAACTATGGATCAAAATCAAGGTTCACTAGCATGCAACAAATGAGAAGAAATACAGTAAACTATAAAGTACTCCCTCCGTCCCAAAATAAGTGTCTTATTTCACTTGCATGTCTGTCCCAAAATAAGTGTTTTTGTATCTTTTTTAGGAAGTTAGTTATGCATGAATTGCCAATAATATTTTTATAATAAGTTAGTTAGTGTCCCATAAGTTTGCTGCAACACGTGCATGAGGATTGAAGAGTAAATATACAACACAAACTAAAAATTCCTTAATTTTTCTCAAAATAGCAAGTAGGACACTTATTTTGGGATGAAGAGCAATATTTCATTTCATTAATAACATTCACATAAAGTCATAAACTGTTCCGAGGGTTTAGCTGCTTAATATTATAAAAATTCACTCACCAGGAATCGTTGGATTTCTAGTTCTATCTTTGAAAAAGATGTCTCCAAAGATGCAACTCTCCCAGTACCATCACAGCATGGACATGCCTCAGTAATCATATGTGTCACACTTGGTCGAACCTGTCAACATTTAGTCACCATTTGTCAGATATAAAATGATATATAAGTTGAACTCATATCCATGATCTATTATTTTGCCAACCACTGTCAGGAAAAAAAGAAGTTATGTCCATTATACTAGTTTGCATTTATTTAGTAGGCTTTATATCACATTTGATAACATCTGTAGATCAAACATATAGCATCATATGGTTGTCATTTCTACCAACTTCTAGTCAATTCAGACTAGCTGGCAGCCTTAAGGCTTGCTTATACATCTTTCCATGACTTCTTTTCTTTAGGTAATTATCTTTCTGAAGCTATTTCCATTTTACTCGTGTTTCCTTTCTGAAAGAAAAAGGAAAAATGACTATTGTTCAGAATCACGCAAGCATACCCTCTCCCTGGTAATCTCCATGAGTCCATGCCTGGACAACTCACAGATGTTCACCGATGACCGGTCTCTCTCAACAGCCTTTTTAACTTCTTCATATACCAATCTCTTATTCACTGGAAGAAAACAAAAGCCCAACAAATTACAACAAAATGAATAATTAAACAGTTACATTCTTAGAGCAAAAACATGATGAGCAACATACGTCTATTTTAGAGCCTAGCCTTAAGTAAAAAGGAATAAAATCAAAAGTTCAAAACTTTTCTAGTTATCACTGCAAAATTTTATAATATCCACTGAAGCAAAAGGATCTCCTCTAATATTTCTAGTACACTTGTTTTTAGACTGAAAACAAAGAACCACTAAACATGGCTTATTTAAAACACAGTTATTATTATTATTATTATTATTAGTATTATTATTAGAATTATTAT
>JAYMTF010000935.1:0-28199 GCA_036897485.1 Pelargonium nanum | reverse complement strand
GTCTGCAGGTGACAACTGCATCCACCGGCAACACGTGTCTCTGGCGAAGAAAAATAGCACAAGGAACACTGTTTAAAGATGCGAGCCACGCAAAACTCTGAATTTTAGGTGGGATTATAGCCTTCCAAATTAGTTTGTGTGACGCGAATCGAACATGAGGAGTTCTTTGATATAGGACATCATAAGCACGCTTCGTTGTGAACAAGCCGGACTTGTTGTGATGCCATAATAATTTGTCCGGCAATGAGATGTTCAGATTAACAGTAGGAATAGCTGACTGTAGAGCAAGCAAAGAGTCCTCCTCCCAGCCTCTCAAAGGCCGCCGAAAATGAAGACCAGTTTCCGATATACCGGATTCCAAGAAGAACGCCACTGATTGTGACTTGTGCAAACATAGAGCAAAAAGACGAGGGAACACAGTGGATAAAGGCAAATCATTTACCCAACAATCAATCCAGAAACGAACTGTGCGTCCATTACCAATTGCCCATCGATATGAATTTCGACCAACTAAGTCCAAAAAGCCCGACAAATTTTGAAGACTCACTATGTCTCGAATTGCAACCGAAGAGCGATATGGACAAACATCTTGTAGCGACCAATCCGAAACAACCCAGTTGTACTTGGCGCACAACACACGTTTCCAAAGCGAATCCGATTGCACACTAAACCTTCACCACCATTTAGCTAGCAAGCTAACGTTTGCCAAATGTAATTGACGAATTCCTAACCCGCCAAGCAAACGTTTCAATGTTACTTGCGACCACTTTACTTTGCAAAAGCTCCGACTCGAGGCATGATTAGACCAAAGAAACTTCCTTTCGATTTTCTCAAGAGAAGAAATTACCGACTTTGGCGCACGAAATAGCGACATATAGAAGAGAGGAAGTGAGGTTAGAGCGGAGCGGATCAAAGTAATTCGCCCCCCGAAGGAAATGTAATTAGCTTGCCACAAAGCTGATCGTTTGCGAAATTTCTCAATAATGGGAGCCCAAGAGCTTACCCGACAGGGATTGCAACCAAGACGAAACCCCAAATAAGTAATGGGAAAAGCTGCAATTCCGCATCTCAACAAAACAGCCAGCGAATTTGTTAATTCATCTGAGGTATTTATGCCAATCAAATGAGACTTTGAAAAGTTTATATGCAGCCCGGAAACCAGCTCAAAGCCATACAACACATACTTTGTAAACCTGACAGAGTTTGGGTTTGTTACATCAAGAAAGAGTATCGTATCATCGACAAATTGAAGATGCGAAATAGATATGTCGCCAATTCGAAAACCCGAAATCAGTCCCTGAAATTCCGCTTTTAAAATAAGTAAATGAAGTGCCTCTGCTGCCATAATGAAGAGAAAAGGAGAAAGCGGACATCCCTGCTTAACTTCTTGTGAAGACTCGAATTCCCGAGATGGTGAACCATTGACGAGAACCGAGATAGAAGACGCCAAACACCCCTTAACCCAAAGACGAAATTTGTTTCCGAACCCAATCAAGAATAAGCAACGATCAATAAAAGCCCAATCTAGTCGATCAAAAGCTTGTTTGAAATTCAATTTTAAAACAACCGATGGATCACGAGACAAGCGAGCTGAGTGAATAAGCTCTCCTGCAATGAGAATATTGTCTAATATTTTTCGGTCCTTGACGAATGCACTTTGAACGTCGCTTATAAGATCACAAATGTGTGGTTTGAGTCGAGACGCGAGCAATTTAGCTATGATCTTATAAGGGCCTGACACAAGACTAATGGGACGATAATCGTTAAAACCTTGTGGCGAATCCGATTTCGGGATAAGAGCGAGAAAAGCTGAGTTCAAACCTTTCCCAAACATTCCATTAGCGTAAAAACTGTGCACAAAAGCAATGATATCCTCTCTTATTATTTCCCAACAGAATTGATAGAAGTGCAAACTAAATCCGTCCGGTCTGGGAGCCCGAGACCCATCACAACTGAATACGGCATCACGAATCTCCTCAACTAAGAAAGGTTTATCAATGAGAATACTAGCTGAGGGCGATAATGTTTTAAAACCAACATTGGACAGCACAGGACGCGAATAAACTGAGCATGATAAACGATCTTTAAAGAACTCACGAGCTAGCTCCTTAACTTCGGTCGGATTCGACACCCATCTACCCGAGTCGAATACACCCGGGATATGATTGCGAGATTGACGAATCGAGGCACAACGGTGAAAATATCCAGTGTTCCAATCACCATCTTTCAGCCAACGAAAACGAGATTTTTGTTTCCATAGGGACGAGAGGTCCCTTGAACGTTGGTGAAGGTCTACCACCAATTTTGATCGCAGTTCGCGTTCCGGAAGCGAGAGATCTCTGTGCTCCGCCTCCAAGTCTAACTGATTCAACTTATTCTCAAGCTCTTGAACCAAATGCTCTAGGTTCCCAAACACCTCAACATTCCACTTCTTAAGCACATTTTTTAACGGTTGTAATTTTTTCCAAAGTCGAAAACATGGCTGCCCATGTATCGAGAAGGACTCCCACGCCTCCTTAATTGTCTCAAAGAAAGATGGATGTGTCGTCCAACAATTTAAGAACCGGAACGGTTTGGGACCCCAATTCACAGAATCAATTGATAGACTTAACGGACAATGATCAGAACAACTCCTTGCTAAACCTATTTGGGTCATAGAACTGATAGAAGTAGGCCAACAAGATGAGACCAGAATCCGGTCAATTTGGCTTGCCGAACCATTAGGACCATACCATGTAAATCGACGACCATGAAGTGGTAGACTGTAAAGTAATGCGTCGTCAATGAAGGCATTAAACTCTGACATCTCAGCAATATCAGACGTAGAACCTAATCTATCAGACAAGCTGCATATACAATTGAAGTCCCCTGCAAGTAAACAAGGGAGGGATGATTCCGAGATCACTTCGCGAAGCCGAGTCCAAAGATTTAACTTATCTCTTGCCGCTTGAGGAGCATATACATTTATCAAAATGCATTCACAGTTAAAAATTGACCAGAAACCATAAATAGCCACAAAATTCCGCTGGATGATACTATTAGACAGAGAAAAGGAGTCCGAATCCCACACACAAACTAAACCTCCGGACCTGCCAACTGATGGAGAGTAACAATGCCGAGTTCCATGAGAGTCCCACACACTCCGTAGATCAAAGTCCGAGAAAGATTCCAGTTTAGATTCTTGAATAAAAACGACACTAGGCTTTAAGTTGCGAATGAGTGATCGCAACTTGTGCCTCTTATGGAGCGCCCCACAACCCCGAATATTCCAAGATAGGAGGCACATGATCGGGGGGCGTCCGAAAACAAGACTATGTCTGATGCGGAGCGGCTTCGAGGTCTCGAAGCCGTTCAATAATATCTGCTTCAGGGCCACTAGCCTGCAATCCTAGGTCCTTACAAAACTCCCATATTATCAGTTGCATTTAGTTTAGATCTATTGCAAAACAATAAAATTATTGACAGTGTTGCTCAAATGCAACTTAAAAAACAAAATCTTGAAAAAATATATTGGTAAGTGTCTTATGCAAAGTATTTTCATTTTTGTGCATTTCATTAATTAAATTCAATAATTATTCACACACACAAAAATTGTACTTTTCTATTATTTATAGGTTCATATTTAACCTTCGGCATTCGTCCTTAAAATCTTTGAGACGAATTTGTATTTATCTGTTAAAAAAAAACCTTTAGTTTAGATTATATTAAAAGTAAATTTGAAGTGTTAATTATTGTGGGGAAAAAAACAATTAAGGGTTATAAATCATAATGGTGAGGAAATACAAATCAGAATAGAAGTTGGAACTTGGAAGTACGTAGACGCAAATACCCAAATTCACAACAGAAAACAAATTCGTGTTTACAATATACTCCTAATCCTACTCCTATTAGGATTTAATTAGCAACCATTACTTATTGAACTCATCAATCACTATATATATCTCTCCCACTAAACCAACCCTCCACACACTAAACACCTCCTCGATCTCTCGCAATCACACTTTCTCTGCAATACTCTTTTTCCGGTAATTAATTAAACTCTTCTTCTTCATAGCCATGGCCAAGGAGCAATTGCAAGTTCTGAAAGCACTCGATGCAGCAAAAACACAATGGTACCATTTCACGGCCATTGTCATCGCCGGAATGGGCTTCTTCACCGACTCCTACGACCTCTTCTGCATCTCCCTCGTCACCAAGCTCCTCGGCCGCCTCTACTACACCGTCGACGGCTCCCCCACTCCCGGCGCTCTCCCCGCCAACGTCTCTGCCGCCGTCAACGGTGTCGCATTCTGTGGCACCCTCGCCGGCCAGCTCTTCTTCGGCTGGCTCGGCGACAAAATGGGCCGGAAACGTGTCTACGGCATGACCCTCTTGATCATGGTCGTCAGCTCCATCGCCTCCGGCCTCTCCTTCGGCCACGACGCCAAATCCGTCATGGCCACGCTCTGCTTCTTCCGGTTCTGGCTCGGCTTCGGCATCGGCGGCGACTACCCTCTCTCTGCCACGATTATGTCCGAGTACGCCAACAAGAAGACTCGCGGAGCCTTCATTGCCGCAGTTTTTGCCATGCAAGGTTTCGGAATCTTGACCGGCGGAGTGGTGGCGATCATAGTTTCTGCGGCTTTCAAGGCCAATTTTCCGGCGCCGGCGTACCAGATTAACCCAATTGCGTCCACTGTGCCGGAAGCTGATTACGTTTGGCGAATTATATTAATGTTCGGTGCTGTCCCGGCTGGGCTCACATACTACTGGCGCATGAAGATGCCGGAAACCGCCCGCTACACGGCTCTGGTGGCCAAGAACGCGAAGCAGGCGGCGGCGGATATGTCGAAGGTGCTTCAGGTGGAAGTGGAAGCTGAAGAGGAGAAGGTGATTGAAATGAGCAACAACCCAAATGGTGATTTTGGTTTGTTCACAAGAAAGTTCTTGAAGCGCCATGGACTTCACTTGTTGGGAACAGCCACCACATGGTTTTTGTTGGACATTGCTTTCTACAGCCAGAACTTATTTCAAAAAGACATCTTTAGTGCCATTGGTTGGATCCCAAAGGCAAAGACCATGAGTGCCATTGATGAAGTTTTCCGGATCGCGCGGGCTCAGACGCTGATTGCTCTGTGCAGCACCGTCCCAGGGTACTGGTTCACGGTCGCCCTAATTGATAGGATGGGGAGGTTTGCTATTCAGATGATGGGTTTCTTTTTCATGACGGTTTTTATGTTGGCATTGGCCATCCCATACCATCACTGGACTCTTCCGGACAACAGAATTGGGTTCGTTGTGCTCTACTCGTTGACGTTTTTCTTCTCGAATTTTGGCCCGAACGCGACCACGTTTGTCGTGCCGGCGGAGATATTCCCGGCAAGGCTGCGATCAACGTGCCACGGTATATCAGCAGCGGCCGGGAAGGCAGGGGCAATGGTGGGGGCATTTGGGTTTTTGTATGCTGCTGATGCTATTGGGATGAGAAAGTCACTTATAATTCTGGGAGCAATCAGCTTTTTGGGGATGGTTTTCACCCTATTGGTGCCTGAGACCAAGGGGAAATCACTAGAAGAAATGTCGGGCGAGAATGAGAACGAGAATGAGAATGAAGACCTCCCAGTATAGCTCAGTGGGGATTTTCTTATTTATTAGAATGTGTTATAGTTAGGTTTATTGTTTCAAGTATTTGGTAGGTTACTAGGTCGGTAGGTTGAGGTCATGCTATCTTTGTTCATCTTATTATCAGTGTAACATTTCGTTTCTTATCTTAAATTTGAGTTTATGCCTTTATGTTGTTAAGTAAATACATTACAAATAATTTGATATTATGTCTTTAGTCTAATGAATACCATCCTAGAGACACCCAACAGTTGAATTGTTAGCCCTAAATTGAAGTTGCCTTGGCCCCCAAGGAAATTGGATAATGCTAAATTAACCTAACATTTGGTGGTTCTGGTATGGACTGTATCTTAATTGCCACAAGCAATCCTTTTAGTTTTTGCCAATTTGATGCACTACTTATAGTCAGAACCAACTTATTTGCATTATGGACTAGTTTTGTTGTTGGGCTCTAAATCAAAATAACTAGTTTAAGATCTCAAATCCAAATCGATAGTACTATAACTTTACCACCTACACGGTCTTCTATGTACACGTGAAAACTATAAAACCAAGCAAAAACAAACGCAACGCGTGTAAGCAAATTGAAATGTGAAGAAATAATATTGCAATTGGGAGAGTAATTAGGAGAAGGAAAATAAAAGGAGAATATGCTTTTGGTAAAAACTCAAAGATTCTAAACTTGCACCCAAATTAGGAAAAACAGAGAAAGGCAGTTAGTTAAATACGCAACTAACCCATCTTCCCTTTCCCTCCATATTCTCTCTCTTCCCCTGTTTCTCTCTCTCTCTCTCTCTCTCTGTTCTCTGTTCTCTTCTTCCACTCTGCTTTTTTCCTCTTCTTCTTCTCAACATTTCTGCTTCTTCTGGGACAATCTCTCTTCTAAGGTATGGATTTATCATATGGGTTTTTTCTCTTTTTCTCTTTTTCTTCTGCAACTGATTCACATTTCTGTTTTCATTTTTGCTTTCCCATTTCTCGGTTATGGATTAATTATATGTAATGAGCACACACTATCAAATCTGGAATGTATTGCATTTGTGGTGAGAGAGTGAATTGCTTCAACTGAAACCCTAGAAGAGATCTCGGTTTTTTATTTCTAATTATAGGTCCTGAATTGAATTAATGCTCTCATCTTTGGGTATCATAGGATTAGCACTTAGTTTTAGTAAGAGGGCTCTTTTTTCCATGTTAATCTGAAATTTTAAGGCGCTATGTAGATTCAATTTCCATTTCCTTCTGTGCCCAATTTAGGTTGGAATTTACTACATCACATTTGCTGTCTGTTTCCAACAATTCCTAAATGCTTGGAGATTTCATTTTTCTATAATTATGAGGAGATCTTGATGTTAATCATTTACTTATGTTTCAATTTCAATGACCTTTTATCAGTGTATGCTCACACATGTCTGTTCACACAAACTCTTGTTGATCTTTTAGGCTAAAACAGGTAAAGAAAAGTTGGGATTAGTGGGAAGGACTAATCATGGCTGGGGATCAACTGGAAGTGCTGAATGCACTTGACGTAGCCAAAACACAATGGTATCATTTTACGGCCATTATCATTGCTGGCATGGGCTTTTTTACCGATGCCTATGACCTCTTCTGCATCTCTCTCGTCACCAAATTGCTTGGCCGTTTGTACTACTACGAGGAAGGCTCGGATTCTCCTGGTAGTCTGCCTTCACATGTCTCCTCGGCTGTCAATGGCGTTGCATTCGTTGGTACCTTCGCGGGCCAGCTCTTCTTTGGCTGGCTCGGTGACAAAATGGGTAGAAAACGTGTGTACGGAATGACCCTTATGCTCATGGTCTTAAGCTCCATTGCCTCTGGACTTTCCTTTAGCCATGATGCCAAAGCTGTTATGGCCACGCTTTGCTTCTTCAGGTTCTGGCTCGGCTTTGGCATTGGCGGAGACTACCCTCTTTCTGCAACCATTATGTCTGAGTACGCCAACAAGAAGACTCGCGGAGCCTTCATTGCTGCTGTTTTCGCTATGCAAGGTTTTGGGATTTTGGGTGGTGGAATGATTGCTATTGTAGTTTCAGCAATTTTTAAGGCCAAATTCGATGCCCCGAGCTATGAGGAGGACCCGGCTGCATCCACTGTCCCACAAGCCGATTATGCTTGGCGTATTATATTGATGTTTGGTGCAATCCCAGCAGCAATGACATATTACTGGCGAATGAAAATGCCCGAAACTGCTCGTTTCACCGCGTTGGTAGCACAGGATGCCTCGCAGGCTGCTGCTGATATGTCAAAAGTGCTTCAGGTGGATCTAGAAGCCGAACAGGAGAAGGTGGAGCACATTGCTCGAAACAAACAGGCTAATTTTGGTTTGTTCTCAAAACAGTTTTTGAAGCGCCATGGACTTCACTTGCTTGGTACCACTAGTACTTGGTTCTTGTTGGATATCGCCTTTTACAGCCAGAATCTGTTTCAGAAAGATATATTCAGCGCGATTGGTTGGATCCCAGAGGCGAAAACCATGAATGCAATGGATGAACTTTTCCGTATTGCCAGGGCACAAACACTCATAGCTCTATGCAGTACGGTTCCAGGGTACTGGTTCACAGTGGCATTGATCGATAAAATAGGCAGGTTTGTGATCCAACTGATGGGTTTCTTTTTCATGACTGTTTTCATGTTTGCATTGGCCATTCCATACCATCACTGGACTCTACCAGAAAACCGAATTGCCTTTGTTGTGATGTACTCGTTCACATTCTTCTTTGCAAATTTTGGTCCAAATGCAACTACATTTGTAGTGCCGGCTGAGATTTTCCCGGCTAGGCTACGAGCAACGTGCCATGGCATATCTGCAGCGTCAGGAAAGGCTGGGGCCATGGTGGGGGCATTTGGATTCATCTATGCTGTAGACAGTATTGGGGTAAGGAACAGCCTTATAATTCTTGGTGTAGTCAACTTGTTAGGCATGTTATTCACATTGTTGGTGCCCGAGTCGAAAGGAAAATCACTCGAGGAAATGTCCGGCGAGAATGAGATTTGAGCCGCCACTGGCCGGAGCAGCCTGATTTTGATCTTGGAGTTCTTTTGATTTTATTAAGGAATGCCTGTGACATGCATGATCTGACAGAGTTGCAAAGATGTGCCTTGTATTAGGTCTTTTGCTTTAATTTGTTTGATTCTGTTTTTGATGCGAAAGTCCCATTTTTTTCTCAATTTTGTTGCTACCCATTGTTAGTATTTAGGTGAATTTTGGAGTAGATAAGATGATGATGCATGTAATAATGACATTCCTGAATGAATCAAATGTTAAAATTTTCGTTTTTCTGATGCTTTGTTTGGTTCATATGGTTCCACAGTTTGAAGATTATCTTGGAGTGTATTAATATAGATATTAGAATGTTGTGTGCATAAGGTTGTTGATTTGAAGATTTTAACAATATGTGCAATGAACTATTAACTTGGTAGCAATGAATTGCAGTTCATATTTTAGGGCCTTGCATCCAGTTCCAGTCACACAATGAACCAAAAGGAACAGTGCCTCAATGTATATTATTAAGTAATGACATTTGAGTTCCTAATTAGCAAAGATGTCTGATGTGACTATTTTGATTGTCTCCTTGTCTACGTGTAAGGTTGATTTGGATTAATCGAATCTTCCAATATATAGTAAAAAAATTCAAAAGATGATGAACGTGAACAACGAAAAATGTACGAAGAACGCTAACTGACCATCGAATTGTTCTTGAAATGAGACTAATTTGTACACTCTTGAAGATCTATAACTCCAATTCTCACCAGATAGAACTTAAGATGGAAGAACACACGTTAAGTGAAAACTAGTGTTGGTGCAATGAAATTCACCTTGGGTGTAGTAATAATCTCCCTATGGGAATAAGAGCACTGAAAATGTAACATAGAGAGAATAAGAGTAGAAAGATCTAACCATTTTCTTCCTCTAAGGATGAGATATTTAACTCCAAATTAAGTTGGTGACATGGTAGCGCGTGAATGGTCGGTGGAGATGTGAAAATTAACATGGGTCCACATTACAGTAAGATTAGACCATAACTTCTTGAACGCACCGTCCAAGAGCGTTAAATGAGCATTGGGTCCTTTGTATGCCCCTCTAGCGACTAACATCGCGAGTACGATGAGAACTCCTAAGAGCCCCTAGCATCCTAGTGTCTTGGCGATGCGACGAGTTTTGGATGTGTCCCGTTGAGGTGGTGATAGATGTCACGTGTTTATGTGCTACATGATATGGGGTAGTTCTCCTCTTTTAACTCAAAACTCCACCTCATGTTGTCGATAAAGAGGCTGGAACCCAAGGCCTGAAAGTGAATCAAAAGTGCTTAAATTGTTTAGCCCAAGAAGCCTGGGTAGGGAGAGAAGATCCATATATTAACATTTCATTTTTCAGGCACAACTTGGGCTTGAATTCAACTTTCAAATGGGCTCTAAACCCATCTATAAATACCGCATGTGTTTGGATGAATTCCAATATAAAGCAATAATGGATGTAGAATCCGAATATACGAATAAGCAAAGATTCGTTTTGGAGAATTGATTGTAAAAAACTCTTGATTGGGTTATAGAGTTGAAAGCTTATCCAAATATATAGAAGATGAGGTTTCACATCAAATTCATTTCATGCGTACGAGGCATGTGACTATGCTACTATATGTGAATGTGATGACTCTTGAGTGCTGAGTGAGACCACACACCTTCACATCAATCCAAACACCATCACCTTGTATACACATATACACTTTGTGAATGTAACCATATATACTATATATAGTATGCTACAGACAAAAACAGGGTCATGAGGCTGCTCCAATATTGCATGTGACCCTACCATTTATGTCTCTTTGTTTCCTTTCAATCCTCAAAACATGCAACTAATGTAGACTTGTATTCTAGTGTTGTGTTGCTCAATCGACCACCTACCCAACTACAAAGGGACATTCTATTATTCATCACACCTATTCATGAAACCAAAAGCCTTCACGCAATCCAAACCACAATTTTATAATTTCCCTCTTTCTTTTTTGATAAAAAGATGCACTCTTATTCGTTCTACTTGTTTTATTAATGTCATTTTGATATTTTTTTTGTATCCTTGGACCACATAGTTGATTTTAGAGGAATAAACTTTTGTATCATTTCTCTCCTTTTTTTTTAATTTCCATATGAAACCATGAAATTGCTAGTTTTGTCTTAGGGTAAAAGATAAATTAAAATACAAATAGAGTGCGTAAAAAAAGATTTGCAATGGAATAACAATATTGTATCCAACGGTGCATTACATTGTTTTATTTTTATACAACAAGATATAAAATATAGCTTTCAAGATATAAATTATATATCAAGACATACTGGGCCAAGTAGTTAAAACACTTTGAATTTTCTTTGAGGTCTCAAGTTCGAGCTTTCTTGTCGACGGTATGGGATTTAGGATGACGCTTCCAATAGGGAGTGAGAAACATTGTTATTTCGAGTATGATATCCCGTTGCTGATAAAAAAAGAAATAAAATTATAATTGATGGATGATACAGCTCACTCTTTTGTTAGATAGAGTTTGTTTGGTAGGCTTTGATTTGATAATTGTAAGTTGATGGGAGTGAGACAAGTCATATGATTATAGTAGTAATATATAACATGGGATGATCGATGATTGCTTAATTTAAAACAAAATGAATTGAGTGAGAGACAGAGTGTTGAGTGTTGACTGATGAGTAGGCCACGTCTTCAACTCTGTCTATAGTCTTGTACAATTACAACACTTGGCTAATGAAATTATTTTGGTTTGTTTGTTCTAAAATGTCACTAAAGGCCCTACCTAACCTAACCTTTGTTTTCTTGCTTCACTATTGATTTCAAAACTTGTATTACAAATGGACTGCACTTAATTAAAATAAGAGAAACGAATGGTTTAGGTCATTGTAGTACATGTGATTGGAATTACATGTGATTGCATATAGTAGCCATTTACAAACACAAACCAAATAAATTTGTTTGAAGACAATACATAAATCTTTTTTTATAAAATATAGTGATACTTTTGATGACAATTTGATTATCTAAACAAATTTCAATTAAAAAAATGTTTAATCTGAATCCGTTCACAAAAGAAGTGTAAAGTTTCTATATGTTGGTTGAGCTAGATTTTATAAATATATGTTAACTTGTCTAACCAGACGTGCAAATCCCTCAAAATAAACACAACCCAAAAATTGATTGGTTCATCTTTTGCAACTCAAACCATCAAAATTTGATTCATGTTTTGGATGCCCGCGGATCTAAATCTAAATTGTCAGCTTTAGGGCGTACTTCATTTGATTCAATAGTCATTCTTTAATAAAGATGCATTTGGAATTGAAAAAGTATCATTGTAGTATGAACAATTAAAATTCATTTGTACTCATCAAATAAATTTGTGAAAACGGAACGATCCGTTGGATCCAAACATTTTAATAAAGTGTTAGAATCTCGGTAAGCCAAATAAATTTTCAGTTTGAATCTTTGCCATATTTATGTGGGTGCAAGAGAGGTCATCAAAGGCCAATTTGGTCATACATGCTAAAATAGGGTGGATCCATCCTTAATAGGGGTGGCTTTATCACCTCTAAACACAAAGAAAGAATAGTTACGGAAGTGGGTACGGACGACGGGATGAGATTCCCTTATCGTCAACGCAACCCTCTCTTTTCCTTTTTTTTTCTCCACATTTTATTCTTTCAAAAAAAAAAAAAATACTCCACATTTTATTTTTATTTCCGGATATTCCCGTGATATCCCGGAACTCAAGAATCATATTCTGATGAAGCAATCACCACCGTCCGATCACTGTAACGGTTCAGATGTGCACAACTCACGAGGTTGCAAGCACTGCACATGGCTCTTTGTTTTTGGTGGACCCTCTCTCACCGCACCAAATTTTTACTATTATATTCATTTAAATAATGATACGGTACCAGAGACCTACCATCTGTTCTCTGCCTTATACATATGCCTCCACGCACTTATCGCCCAAAATCAAAATTCTTCATTTTTTAACTCACCGATTAAATATTCAAAAACTGAAGAAAATTTGGTTGAGCATGTGCTTTACATTAATTGATCTTCACTCTTCTCTTCTTTATCACACCATTTCACCTTCCTTATCAAACTAGCAATCCCAACACAAAGACTGTGACTTCTCTTATCATCCCAATCTCATAGTAGTAGTCATTTTTTTATAAGATCACATCAAAAATTGCAACTCCATCCATTTTTGTACCAAATATAATGCATTTCAGGATAGATGCTCCGAAAAACTGGGTATTCTTATTGATTGTACATCCGAATACATTTCAAGAGCTCCACAAGCAGTTGCTTGTTTTCATTTTCATTACAAGAAAAAAAAACGAAAGAAAACAGAGGCAGCTACATACTATACTATACTATACTATACTAAACTAGTACTCAACATTGAAGAACAAGGATAAGAAACACAGGAGGGAACGCAAATCAACCTCCTCTGTTTCTGCATCTACAAAAGCCTTAATTCTCTACATCTCATCTCTTCTGGTGACACCCTCACCTTCTATACGGATCATTTGGTGTCTTCTTCTTCTCCTTCTATGTACACTGCAGTAACACCGTCACACCTATACAAAGCTCCTACTATATTTATATGTAGTCGTCGTGCACCTCAGCTTCAGCTTTACATCACACATTTCCACAGCTTCCACCGCTTAAGATCCATGGATGTCCTGTAAAATTGAAACAAATTTCATCAGCAATTGGCCACAGAAGCTGGATCTGGGTGCGGATTTCAATTTTGTTTTGTTTTCACCTCATTTTCTCACCAACCAAACAGCTCGAAAACGACAGAAAACACCACAAATCACGCCTAAAAAACAGAACAAGTTGGGGGATGAAATTTGAAAACTCTAGAAACAACACATTTCGTGGTTAATTATGAGATTGACTTAGTTGATTGAGAGTTAAGAGTGGAGTAAGCTTACTGAGAACTTGATCCGCCGAGAATCGCCTCGAGACGTCCTTGCAGAGCATCCTTCGCAGCAGATCTTTGGCAGCCGGCGAGATAGAGCGAAAAACCCTCGTCGGAAACCTCAAATTGGCCTTCAACACCGCTTGGAAAATCTCCACGGCCGATTCGCCGTAAAACGGAGGAAATCCAGCAAGCATTATGTACAGAATAACCCCCACGCTCCAGACATCTACCTTCTCCGTGTAGTCCCGACCGGAGACCACTTCCGGCGCCACGTAGTACGGCGTCCCCACCACACCGCTCATCAGCTCGCCTTCCTTGAAAATCTCCGCCGAGCCGAAGTCGGCGATCTTCACGTTCCCAACGTCATCGAACAAAATGTTGTCCGGCTTCAGATCGCGGTGAGCCACCCCTAGGCGGTGACAGTGCGAAACGGCCTGCATTAGCTGGCGAACGATGGAGGAGGCCTCAAACTCCGGCAAAGGACCGCCGTTGACGATGCGGTGGTGGAGATCGGGACCGTCGCAGAGCTCGAGGACCATGTGGAGGCTGTCGTCGTCCTCGTAGAGATTGAAGATTCGAACGATGTGGGGGTGGGGCGAGAGGGGCTGGAGGATTTTGGGCTCCATGAAGAGGCATTGGGACTCAAGCTCGTCGCCGGCGAGGGAAGCCTTGTCGAGGGACTTGACGGCGAAGGAGGAGGAGCGGGAGATGGCGGAGGTGCACCGGAAAACGGTGCCGTATCGTCCCCGTCCGATCTCTTCGCAGACTCGGTAGTCACGCTTTAGTGCTTGGCTCATCAGTTTTTGCTTCTCTCAAATTTTTGGGTTTGGTTTCAATTTGGGGAGGTTTAGTTGCTTTTTAAAGAAAACGAGAAAAATGGAGAAATGGTTTATGGAATGTTTGGGGAATATTCGGTTGGGTTTGGGACATCCAATGGGAGGGGGACACGTAGCGGAGTGACGGGTGGAGAAACTGTAACTGCTCGATCAGGCGGGTTAAACAAATAGGTCTGGAGTTGAGTGAAACTACGGAAATGCCATTGGTATTTTCTGGAGCCTGGAGTGAGAGGCAACGTGGATCCCGTATGAGTTAAGATTCCGTTTGTGTGATATGTCAGGTGAAGCCTTTTCCTGTTATATGTTTTGTCCAGAATCTGTGCTGAAATTACGAAAAGTGCCACTATAGAGCTACGGCTCTGTACCCTACACCTCGAAAGTTGCTACCAGCTGTTACCCATCTTTTTTAACAGGTAACAAGTTCATAGGGCATTTTAGGAATAAAAATCATTTCTTAAATAATACTCGTGCTAAACAAAACACTCTTCCTTCCTCGTATGTATGACCATTTTAAAAGTAAAAAATAGAAAAACTATCTTAAATTGAGTCTTTTTATTAATTAATTTGTGATGACTTCTACAATATTTCATATACATGTGTTGAATTTTTATATTGAGAAATTAGTTTATGATGTTTTCTTTAATATCTCATATATTTGTTGTAGTAAATTGAAATTATGCTAACAACGGATAAAACAATTGTTAACAAATCTACTATATGTATATTATTGATTTTATGCATAAAAATCATAGTAAAAAAATGAAAAAATTACAAGATACATTTGAATGAACCGGTGACATAACTACTTATGTAAGGCTGTAGCATGCTGACATGTGGTTATTTTGATAAAAAAAAATAGAGATAAAAGAAAAAGATGTATGTAACATGTGCTACTATAATAAAATAAGAATAAAAAAAGGCTTGTCTATTCTATAATTTTGTGATTCCTTTACCTACAAATACATTAATTAAGGTCACCGATGTGGAGAAACCTTTAAGTATGTGCTCTTTAAAGTTGTCATTGGACCTCAATGGTTACTTCAATTTTTTTTATTAGTCAGTTTTTCTTTGGTATCTCTGGTTAGTCCGGAACAAACTGATATTTGAGAATATAGCGGATTCTCCGCAAGAGATCTTCTTCAAAATCCGTAGCTTCCTCTTCGCATTACATTGCAGCTCATCCCCGGCTCAATCTAGTCCTTCCTCATTCCAACTTTTGTGCTCGGATCCATTATCATTCACTTTGTAATTTTAATTTTGTTCACCATCTTTGTACTCTTTATTTTCGCCTTCCTCGGGCCTAATAAAAATACCGCTTGTCTATCAAAAAAAAGAATAATAATAATATAATACCATACGATAAAAAGACATAATTTTTCATAATATAATATGTTAATTTGGGACTCAATTTGAGTCTCATAAATGAAAAAATAGAGACACAATTTGAATCTCTTTAACGTGGTACTGTTAATGAAATAATAAAATTTACACCTTATTAAAATAAAGGTATAGAAATATAAAATATTATAGTGTCGAAACTGGAAAGCATGGTTGATGCATGGAGTTGGTTGGTGTCGGAGAAGAAGCCAAAGAAGTCGGCATGAGCGAGCACCTATGAGCCATGCCAAAAGGCAACTATGAGTGTATGAATACATACAAGACATGCCATTTATTAGTTGCTCATGCGTCTGTGTGTAATAAACTGCACCTCTAAACACATGGCATCACTCTCTTTCTGCCACTTGCCATATTTTACAAACACATCATCACTTCACAATGCTCCCTTCCCTAATTTGATTTGTGGTCTACAATAAAATGGCTCTTTTGAAGGAGTAGTAAGAGAGTTCAAATATTAAATTTAGAAGCCAAATAAATAACTACTAGTATATTTTTTGTCATAACTTTGAAATATTTTAATTGGGTTAATGAAAATTTTTATATTTTGAGACTCGAATTTAAAATTTTAAAATCATATTTGTCAGCTGATTCTCTTGTTTAACGACACAGATAGATATCAATTTTGAATAAGAACGAAGGAAATTTCATTCAAATGGAGGTGTTTTGATTTCAAGTTGCAAGTTGCAAATATAGATGAGGCTTAGCTTTAGAATGACTTTTGGATGAAGCAAAGGGTTGATAGAAGAGACAAAAAGAAAAGCAAAATGCAATTTTGTTGATGGTGGCGATGATAGATGATGATACGGAATCCGGACAATCTCATGGTACAAACCAAAGGACAATCCAACACTTACCACAATATTTCAAAACAAAAATGAAACCTAACTTTACTAATTTTGATACACTTACTGCTTTTCACACTTGGACCATTTACCTAATTTTTCCAGTCACCAAATTAAAATTAAATTCCCCCACAAACTTTAATACATACATATCTTTCCCAATCCAAACAACAAACAACACTTTTCCACACCACCTCCTACTCATTTTAATATAGACTTGTCATTCAAAACTATAGATTGGAAACCTGTCTTAAATCCTATTGAATTTTAATCAAATCCAAAAATTGTGTATCTAAACATTGAATTGAGCTACAATATAAGATTTCACTTAGATGAAACCACTTGAGAGCACATAGTTTTAGGATAATATTTTAAAGGATTAGTTTTTTTTTTTGTCTTAATATAAATATTTATTATAATTTTAAGAAGTACATACTTTTGTTTAAAGAATTTGTTAGGATCCTTAAATAAAAATTAAGGTGTTTGGCAGTGTTGGTCCACTCAGTGGCTAACCTAACTAAAATTACAATTTTTTTTTTAAAGAATTAGTTAGGATTCTTAAATAAAAGGCACCAATGATGGAATCCACAGTCTTCATTTTATAATCACAATATTCTACTATATCCTAATCTATATTTAACTAAACTTCCGCTAAATCTTAAAGTTTAAACCCATCAAAAGCTTAATTTTCACTTTATTAGGTGAACGGTTATGTCAATAGATTCCCCCAAATCATTTCTATTTCTACAAATATATCATTAGAAAAACTATTTTATATAAATCATATTTTTTCAAAGAATATAAATCCTATTTTTTAATTGGTGTAAGTCGTTAATGTTCGATTGTGTATCATGATTTCTTTCGGGTTAAACTGATGCACAAACTTTTTTATTTATGAAGAAAGCATTAATTTTATTAAGATGAATAAAAAATTACAGACTCGATTACGAACAGACTTGACATAGCACCAACTTCCTTAGTAACATGATTGACAGATCTTAAAATGTTCATACGAACTTCCAACTGTCATATAATTTGTTGAAATATTAAGTGCAATAGTGGAACAAACATATTCGCTCTTGCTCTCTTCAAAGTCATCTGACGCGCAACAGTACTTTCAAGCAAAATCCGCATCCTTATAATGAAAAAAATAACTTCCAACTAGGGAAGATCGATCTTCCAACAATGGAAGACAAACTTTCAACAATAAAAGACAAACAAAACTTAAAACTAAACAAACTACTAAAATACGATTCAATATAGAAAAACCTGGAAAAAAAATGCACAAACTATTTTGTTAAGGATACACCATTTTTTTCGGTTTAAACCATGGGGTTCCTGAGCAGGCTCGCACATTCGCGATAGATACCTTTAAACCATTTGACCATACCCAGATTAATCCTCATTCGAGACTTGGTCACAAGGTTAATTATTTCTCTCATCTCCCTCATAGGTGTGTTGAGTGGGGATCGAACTCAAGAGTTCTTTCCACTGACGTAGCCCCAACGCACCAACTGCGCCACCCCTTTGTTACCCCCGGCGAGTTGGAGGTATTCGCCGGTTTCCGTCTTTTCTAGTGGATTAAGGATACATTTTTCACATAAATTTGTTGGCTTCAAATAGAAATTATACGTTGGTCCAATGTCTTAAATTATTGGATCCAATATGCGATGACGGTGGCAGAGTAGTAGGTTAGACAAGTATGTCCGTCACTTATTTCGTCCACAAAACAAACCCAGCAAATGCACAATTGTCGATTACGTGTCCAAAATGTGGTGACTGGGTTTGGCAGTGACAGTGACACGTGTTACTCCCTCTAGAAACAGTCCCAAATCAGGAAACACTCACTTTTTCTAAAATCCCCATAAAAAGTAAAAAGTAAATTAAAGAGTCTTCCAGGGACAAAATTGAACTTTCAAACAGTTCCTGCCATCAAGACCATAATTACGCATATAACCTCAAAAGTCAAGCAACTTGAACATGAATTAAATAATAATAGCAATATTAAAATTAATTTGATTGGACGGTCTGTGACGGCAGGGCACTACAGCCCCATGCCGCATAATTCGTGTGTTACAATTCACAAACTCCATGCCTTCATTTTTTATTTTATTTTATATAATCCTATGTTGTTGTTTAATTCTATGCAACGGTGACACCTCAGATTTCTTTGTTCAATTCATTTTTGGGTTCCACGGTGTCGTTTTGTGGGCAAATTTTAGCGGCAACATTAGGATAAAAATATTAGTAATTGGGATATTTTTGTGTCGTATGAGATGACGTGTCCTTGTCTGTCCGATAATCCTCCAGCTGTTGACTTATCGATGATAACGACATTGTCCTAAACTTAATGAGATTTTGTTGTTATTGTTTAACTATAGTATAATATAGAGCTTCTAGATTGAAATTATAGGCTATACTACTTTAATTTTTGTGCTTAGTTAAGTTAACCAAAATTAATAGATATGAGCTGTACAATATCGGACGTTGGACTAAAATAAAACTGAAATTGGAACAGATATTCCATGCATATTCAGGGGGCAGCTTTGACATTTGAGACACAAAAGTGTTTGGGCCCAACTCATAATTCATAATTGGCTCCATTCTTACCCAGATGCTATGTGTCCGCGACAATTCGAATTTCATATAGTATCTGGATCATATATTTTTATTCTGAATCCGATTCAAAAAAGGTTAGGATCAGATCCGGATTTTAGTGTGAAATATCAAATTTATCCGATCCAATTCAATCTGACACGATCATTTTTTCAAGGAAAATTCGATCTCATCCGATTCAATCAATATCAGTTCCAATTTCTTTCGAGTTGAATTTTTAATGCTCGCGAGTTCTAGCCCAAATTGTTAGTTCTATTTATCGTTCATGTGCCCATTCACTTGGGCCATTGGTAAGAGGTGGCGGGAGGTGATAGTCGATTCTGGCACATGTCAAGCAGTGTTCGTGTTAATGTTTGGGGCAATGTAATATCGTATTACTTATTAGGTGTTTATTTAAAATAATAATAAGAAAGAAAAATTAGGATGTTTAGTCATGGAAAAATATTTTTATTCACATTTTCTATTTTGCTTTTCTTCCTATAAACTGGTCAAAAGACCGTTGAACAAACAAACACCAAGGCTCAAACTAGAGACCTTGAGGGACCAAGTGAAATCAACCACTTGTCCTACTAAGTGTTTGTTTTTGAATCATACTAAAATTACATGAGACCGACCGATACCAGAATCTAATTGAAAAGCTATATTCACAAAGCTCATCTGATATGAAGACACTGAGAGTCTGAGATCAATCTAGAAGATGTGATTTAATGCCTGATTTATGTGTAAATTTAAAGTGAAGTCTGTATCATAAAAACACTTCAAAGAAAAGATACCAAACCAAACTAAATTAAATCAAACCAGTTCAGCATATAGTCTGCCTGAGAGTGAAAGTTCATGGCAGCAAGTATATCATTTCAGAAACTTCAAGAAACCAAACAAGAATGTAAATAAAGTGTGCATCCAAACCAACTAAGATGAGGATTGATTAGATTACAAGATATTTTGCACGAAACGGAACAGAAAAACAGAGTTACATTGGAGTTTCACGTTACGATTCTTGCATATATTATACGCTACTCACCGTTTCCACATGAACTTCCTTCCATATTAGCTTGCTCTTGCCATGGTCGCTTCAGATCGCAAGGTTTGTCTTCTTCCATAGACTTGCCTCTCGATGAGGAGCACGAATGGGGAACAGAAAATGTATATGAACTCGTGGCTGACTGAGACGCTGAAGATTCAGCTGTAGAGCATAAGGCTTCATCTCTTCCCGAGGTCCCAACTTCGTTATTGAAATTCATCTGATCTGGCTGAGGCTTCTTTTCTTCTTCCATATATTTCGGTCTTTTTCTATTAACTGCAACATTCTTGAGATTTTGAAATGACGGCACCTTCTGATCGTTGGATGAAATAGTAGGACAAGGAGTGCTTCTCTTCAAGATAACCTTCGGAAGGTCTGTTTTCTCAACATTGTCGGAATTATCAACTATGACTTCAGTAGTTCCATTCGTATTTGCAGCCTTTGCAGCCGCATCCCTTTCCCACATCAAAAATATAGCTTCAGTCAGACATTCTCTAGCTGAATCTATCTCAATTATAGGCTTTGGATAGTTAAATCCCAACTCCACACCGGCAGCTTTAAGCACGCCATGGGGAGCATCCCATGGATGATGGATCCATTCAGTTGGCAATCTGGCTAGCTCGGGAAGCCACTGCCTCACATATTCTCCCTCTGAATCATGTCTGGAGCCTTGAATCTGATTCCACAAATAGAATTGACAAGACCATACATTAACAAAGGGCACCACTTAAAGTTATTGTTTCAGTTTCAAGCAATTAAATCTGAATGTTGCACTTATGCTACACTAAATTAATTCAGCGGTAAAGGAGGTCTTCTGCCTTCATGCATTTCTCTCTTCTAACGCAATTTAAACTAGCCCATACAGATGCACGAGTAACTTAGAGATTGAACTTAAATCAAAACCTCATTTCGGCGAGGATTTGTTTCCCTTTAGTCTAATATAATGCCTTGTGAATCTCTTATATTTGCCAAGTTATATGAAAAATACTTGGTTGACGTTGCATTATGTTTGCATCAATGTACTGTTTCAGTTACACAGGCTTTCTATATCCAATGACTCATTTTACAGGTCTCTTAACTTCTTACATGGTTATCAACAAGATAACTTGTCATCCCTTGACTGACCGATTGCAGCTAATCCAAATAAATACGGTGAAACTTAAAGATATCTCAAATAACGTATACACGCAGAAGGATAGAAATTAAACCTGATTAATATGAATAATTTGTTGTAACTTGTAACACAATAGATACTTTTCTGGTTTAATAATGCAATCATGTCATGTGATATGCAAGTGCTTTATTAAACAATGAAAACATGTATACCTGTGGGCATTCCATCCGTTCAAGCTCATGGCCATCTGGTAAGCTTCCTGAGATGTATTGCCAACCGAGGATATCACATTCCAAGTCTGCATCCAAAAGTGTGTCCCAAAAATACTTCATCCCCCATCTCCATGGAAGAAGGAGAAATTTCACAGCAAAACTTGAAACAATCACCCTGATTCTATTATGCATCCATCCAGTTGCCCAAAGCTCTCTCATTCCAGCATCAACCAGTGGGTAACCAGTCCGACCCTGTCTCCAAGCCTTAAAATGTTCTTGGTTGGCGTTCCAAGGAAAATATTTTAAGTTGTTCAGTAATGATCGTTCATGAGTGAATGGGAAGTTGAAACAGAGGTAACGGGAGTATTCCCTAAGTCCGATGGCCCTAAGAAAAAGAGTTATACTCTCTTGCCCTGCCGAATTCTCTTCTTGAGCCCACAGAATTTGTTTCATTCTTGCACAGTGGAAAACTTTCCTCACACTTAATTCTCCAAAATGAAGATATGGGGACAAAAGTGATGTGGAGTTACCCCCCACCTTCAGCCTTTTCTTCTTATAATCAAACAGATGCCCTTCAACAAACTCATTCAAAGTCTTATCAGCATTGCTCCAACCTGGAGACCATGCTCTTCCCAACAAGGCATTGCTCGATTTTTCTGAGTCATTTTCAAGACCTAATTCTTCGATAGAACATTTTTCAATTCTACCTGCCATTATATAAGAACAAATTCTTCAATGGTTAATTACTTTGGTCATTCTTTCTTATCATTTTGAAAATTAAGAACCCGAGTAGAAGAGCGTGACAACACAATTAAACAATAAGCTACCTCGCATACCAATAAAATATTAAGATTTACCTGTGGCTGCCACCAAACGCCATGGGGGGAGAACTGAAACAGGTTCTGTTTGCATGTGCAAGCACTTATCCCAATATGCGTCAAAAGTTGTAAAAGCATACCCCTTTTCGTCGTAGACTTCCCATGGTTCATACAATAAATCTCCATTATAGCTTTGGACAGAAATACCAAGGCCTACCAGCTTTTCTTTGATATTGTGATCACGAACAAGTGAAACAGGATCTAGAGGAGAGAGAGAGAACAAAGAACCATCTCATAAGGACTGCTATAAAATAAATTGCGTCATAACAGTACTGAAACTTGTAAACCATAAATGAAGACAACATTTTTCAGGTTCATTATGCGATCAGCCTACCTTAATGCTTTAATGTGACGTACGATTATGCAGCATTATATCAATTTTGAAGACCTTGCAATCCATGTATGCTGGAGTTTTAACTTTTAAGCTTAGAAATGCCAGCAACAACAACAAACATTAAGCCTTTTCCAATCTATGTCTGGATATGCTACTTGAATCCTTAAGCAAAACAATTTGGGATTCTCCATCTGTATTCATCTTATCCACTCCAACATATCTAGCACCATATCATTTGTTAAATATTGCATTACCATGTCTTTCCGTTTTACTTGTTTCCATGATAAACTGGAGCTCCCTCTAGTCCTTTTAGTTACACCTAACTCAATCACTCACCCTTCTCAACAGAATCATTAAAATCCCAAGGCTGCATAAACCATCAGCAACCCTAATCTTTTCTCAACTAGTTTCATTCTTGATCGTATCCTTCATTAGTCACAAAGTTAATACCAAAAAAAAAAAACAGATTCAATAAACACAAAGCTAATAAAGGATATTAAAACAATCTATAAAGTGTACACACAAATTTAATAGGTTAGAATAGGTTAACATTAAGAGACAAACTTTTTGTCTACCCATAATAATAATAAAAATTGAAAAAAGATGTTTTAGGTTCGTGAAATGGGTCGCATTACTGCATGTTTGGTAACAATAACACTTATCCAAAAGTTAGAAGGGACTTCAAAACAACTTCTATAGTGAAAAAAAATGAAGAAAAAATAAAATTTTTTTAAACGACGAAAAAGTACATCACTATTAAAAAATATTTTGCTTAAACAAAAATAGTATTATATACATATTATTAATTTTAGTTCAAAGACAAAAAAATGGAATAGTGAGTGGTTAGTTTACAAAAACAGAGGAAAAAACAAAAAAAAATTGAGCATTTGGACCTATCATATTCTGATGTGTCACAATGTGAGTGGATTTGACAGATACTTAAGCATACCTAAAAGTGTTACTTAACAAGACCAAAATTAGGCCATAAACTTTTTTGTCTACCCATTAAAGTTATTTTTCCTTTCCATATTTGGCCAAAAGTAGGCCAAACATATAGATTTGGGTCCTAATCTGATGAAAAAATAGTTTTCATGAAAAGTGATCAGACAATTAGCCTCTTATGACCAAGCAGATGTCAATTGGGAGAATTGGGAATTATACTCATTTGATTCGGTAGTAATTTTGAATCATTTAAGGGGTGAATAAACTCGAATCGGATGATTCAAATTGTGAATTGTAGATTCTTACAACCATGATTAAAGGTACTTATGATGATCACTTTTAGTAATTTCTATGATCTTCATGACTGACCCTTCCCTCAGCAAAGTATTTGAATCGAGAAATGACAGAGCACAGAAAGTAATTGTAGTATTAAATGAGTAATAATATGAAAACAAAGAAAGAAATAAACGTCAGATCCACAATGGTTATAAATTAACAAATCAAATGGTTCATAAAAAAAAAAAATCAAATGGTGACTATAGCATGCCAAACAAATTATCCCTCTCCTACAAAAGGAAAGAAAGACACAAGCTTCAATGATTTCTACCTAGGATAGCTTGTAGAAATAGACAATTAGAATTTTGCAAATAAAAGTAGTATTTATGGAAATATTTAATTGAGTTAAATAGGCAACAAAATAATTACTTGCAATGGAATTCATTGATTTATACATGCTTCATTTTAATCGGTAGGGGATGTAACTAACAACTGCATCAATTGAATTGACCAATGTGGCAGGTAAATGAGCAGTAAACAACTAATTCTAACTCTATCAATACTTGGATTGAAGCTGTAGAACTCCCATATCACAACAAGGCGGAATTCGCAGCTGGGTTGGTTAACAATGGACTAGGAGGGTTGGGGTTCCATATACACCACTTCACCTTTATTATAGAAAGTATAAAAAAATGACATTCAAATAGAGCAAGCAGCCTATAGAACATCTAACAAGACATTGAGAAGATTTTTAGAGAAACAGGATTAACATGTGACAGTACATTTGACTTAAAAATCATTTTAACAATTTGATGATGTTAGCTAATGTTTTATACATTATACAATATGAACTGATTGTTCCCCTCTCAAATCTGCTTCCAGGTATTTGTTAACATATAAACTTATCTCTTTCAACTAATTCCTAAAGTTTGAATTATACATGATTGTATGCAAACATTTCATTAACAACCCACTTCCGTTTAACATTTACCATCCATCTTTTTTCAAAGGCAAAATTTGTGTAGAATTTCAGGAGTGGCATAAGCAGGAAGGTCTAATGATGAGCATTGAAATTGCAATCCTGTAAATAGCGTAAATTGCAATCCCAAAAGGCCACTAATAGATATTACAGAGAACATGTTAAAAAAAGAACCACCACATCAAGTATCATAGAAATACCGAGTGCGAAGAGTTAAACATGCTTAACCAGATCTATCTATCAACTCAAAGTTTGCCAATTAGATATATATGCTTTGAAGAAGGGAACTAGAGCATACCATATAGATGGTTAAATACTACTTTTGTGGCCCCAACAGCTTTGATGCAATCTAAAAGAGCAGTAAGAGTACTCTGAGTCTTGATGAGCACAAGTTCCGCCCCAAGAGATTTCAAAGACTGCTCCAAGTGGGCGAGAGACTGCTTCAGCCACCACCTTGAAACTCGTCCTGGATAAAACTGCCCCTCTTCTTCAGGGCACCATATGTAGACAGGAAGGACACAACCATCCCTAGCAGCAGCAGCTAAAGCAGGATTGTCGTCGATCCTCAGGTCCCTCCTAAACCATACTATGGTCTTGTTGCTCTCCATATTGCACAATCTAAATCCTGAAGTTTAAACAGAGCTTGAGAATTTCATAAACTACTGCCTAAATCTTTGCTTCAATCCCGACTAACAGCATGGATCCTCCACACAATCAAACAAATACATGATGCTCAATCAAGAACTTATATAGATAGCACTGAGATGCGAGATCAGAGCATGTGCCAACTAGCTAACAAACTTAACGTTTTGCCTAATCACCTGAAAGTTCTAAGATTGAGCCAGCACCTAAAATAATTGAGCAACTCAACAATGGTGAAATCACTATTTTGATCAAATAATACACACAATTATTGAATCCTGTCATGACAAGAAACAGACAACCTGCTATTCATTCTGTCGTATGCGCCTCCTGAAGATACCAAATGGTCCAAACCTAAGAGTTCACTGGTAACCACACAATAAAATTCGAGAAACGCCTAGAAAAAGAACAATTTGCCACTACCCACAAGACAGCACAAAAGTGACTACAGGGAAAAGTAGACGAAATTGAGGAGAAGAGGACCTTCTATATACCTTCAAACAACTATCAGGAAGATCAAATTTCATGTGACAATGTGTTGCAGATCCGAAACACAGCTTTACAATTCCGTAATAATACAAAATAAATAATATTATCAACAAAGAGCTAGAAAATAATTGAAAGAAAAAACAACCAAAAGTAGTTAAATGAAAGGGTTTCTAACAAAACCAAGCTCTGATTTTTAGGGAACATACCAACTACCCATTAAAAATCAGCTACCGACACAGCAAACCCAGAATTACAAAAACAAAAATTTGAGTTAATATACAGAAGATGAAGATGGAGATGAAGATGTGTAATGATTTTCTTACTTATCTGCAGCGAACAAGTTGAACAGTGACGTCTCTTTGAGCAAGTGAAAATGGCAGTGGCCGTGTCGTGTTATGGGTTGATGTGAAGGTCATGTGATGAGGGAGAGAGAGACACTATCTTGTGTCTCTCTATTTTCTCTCGCTCTAAATTAAGAGATAAGGCTTGTCCTTGTGCTTTTCTGTAATACGCGCCATCTTTTCTCAACGCTCACACGCACAAATGTTTGTTCATATCTACGTCTTTCTATTGTATTTTCATGAATATACGGTGTAACAAACTCAATACAATAAATACTAGTCGTGTCTTTGGATAAATTTTATTGGTATTTTGTGTGTAACCTTTTCTTTTATTAACAATTAGGTATTTTTATTAATAAGACTTTCATATTAGAAGAGATAAAAATACATGAGTGGTGCTGCCGTGCTAGCATGGTAGGGAGGTTGTCAGGTAGGCAATACACATGAAAGAGAACTGAAATCAAAAGAAATTGCTAAAACCCGCAGCAAGGTTTCAGACCCATTCTTCACTGCACCATAGCTGACGAGCGTAATCATTGAGGCGAGTAGGAGAGGCTTCTGATCTTTTGAGACGCTGTAGATGGATCACATGGTTTAATTATTGGCATCGAAATTGATATTGGATTGAATCACCGAAAGTCGAATTCAGTTTTTAATTGTTGAATTTATCAATATCTACTCAGAACAGTCTCTTAGGGGATGACTCAATCGTCACACACACTTATTTGTGAGTGGTTGTGGGTTCAGTTCCTTGGGTAAGGTGGGGTGGGGTTTAACTCCTTAAGGGGAGATGTTACCCCTATTGTATAGCTCAACTGATAAAAAAAAAGTATTACTCAAAACAACATGTCGTAACTCTTCCCAAGACGGACAATGATGTGTAACTAATCTCATTGTAGAACTCCCAAAACCGGGCATTAATCATTAGTTGAGGCATTTCGTCAAACATCCTAAAAGTTTTTTCTGTATTTTTTTTCCAGACAATCTAAAAATCTTCCAAAATGGAGTATCTTGAGCCACCAATCTAGTTTCCATATCTTCAGAAGCTCCGTACAACAACATGAGAATATCTACCAAAAATGCTTCAATGTCTCTGGTTGCCGACCGTTGTAGACTTCTATCCATTATTGAGTTAAGCTCCTTCAACTGTATTTTTCTTGACTTATGGTCTGAAATCAAGGCTCTGATACTAATAATGCAACTCCATATTGAATAGTTGCCAAAATTAAAAGGGAAAATTACAGATGGCACCCATGTACTATACACCTTTTGCAATTTACTTCCCGAAACTTATTTTTGTAACTTTGAACTACTCTGAAGTATGCAGACCCTGTTCCGTCAGCTAACTTTAACGGAAAAGTACTCTCTCTCATCATGTGCCATCCACATGACTGTATAAAATTATTAAATACAAATTTTACCCTTCTTCTTCATTAGTCAAGAACACTCTCGCCGGATAATTCAAACTCGCCGGAAAATAAATTTTTTTGTCATATTTTATTGGGGGCTGGGCTTGTCCTTGGAACTGGCCGGCCCACCACCGATTCGCTATCTCTTCTCCTTCTTCTCTTTACAAATTAGAGACCCAAAAATTTGACAAAAATTTCAACAAAAACAAAAAACACAAAAAAAAAAATCCACCCAAAAACCTTATCTTTTTCTTCTTCTTTTCCTCACATCTAGCTATTAATCCACCCAAAAAACC
>JAYMTF010000934.1:0-28203 GCA_036897485.1 Pelargonium nanum | reverse complement strand
ATCTAACTCGTCTGGAGCTGGGCGTTGATCATTATCTTGGTTTGCAACTGCTAGAAGCTTTACTCGAAAGCTCGCCTAATCTCGAAGATCTTATATTCTTTGAGGTAAGCATGTTATTGAGATATAGGCTCATTTTGGGACGGAGGGAGTATTATTAGATTGTTTTAACGTTTTGCTCTTTTGTTGCTCAGGGAATCGCTCTTCATACAACTTCCAAAGCACGGTGGATTTGGAGTCCAGAGTACGTGCCTGTTGATCTCCTCGTAGATCTCGAGACAATTGAAATCCACGGATTTCGGGGGATTCCAGATGAGGTAGCACTTGTCGAACATTTGCTAGAACATGCAGAAGATTTGGAGGATGTGACAATTTATTGTTATGAAGGTTATCTGGGTGAGAAAGGTGTCAAGAGATTGTTATCTGCACAGGATAGAATACTGAATTATCCAATAGCTTCACCCAGTTGTGAACTTACTATTATGTGATTTCTGTCCCAAAGTTGGAACTCATCCTGGCTGCAGGTTTCTTTTGTCTCCAATTATGTAAGTGATTGTTTAAATGTCCCACCAGATATTTTGTATTGTATGAATCATAGAACTACTACTTTATGCTCTATCTAGTTCTTGCTCATGCTATCGGCAATCAATATAAGGTGTTAAGGACACAAGGCCTTTTAGTGAAGTAGTTGCCTTGAAATCATGAATAATTAGAGCTTGTTTGGTTGCCTACTCCAAATATCTATATTTGTAAAATATCTGTAGAGGTACCTATAACTAGGAGGTAAAATGCCTGTAGAGAATACATACTTTCTTTGTAAAATTGATTTATTTCTTGATCCATTTGGTTGGGCAGACCAAATCCACGCAAAAAAAAATGTTATTTTAAAAATACGTTTATATATTGACGATGCCAACAAAATCGACCAAGAAATAAATCAAATTGCTTTGAACAATACTGCAAGAAATGATATGCAACAATACACTCAAAAAGTTTTGTCTCATCGCACATGCTACTCTTCATACATAGAATAATTTTAATGAAGAGGATAATTTTTGTAACTTACAAAGTAGACAACCTCCGGCTGATCAAGATCCTCAGTATGACACGACTCCAACCACATATTTTTTTCAGTCACAATATACTCCTAATTGTCCATCTACTTCTCATAATTTGCTCTTCATTTTAATTCAAGCGATTACAATGATAATGACTATTACATATGAGTCACACATGCTAAATTGTCTAAACACGCGATTGAAAGGATGACACTCCATCAAATGGACACATATGAGTCGTACGATCAATGTCCGTATATTACTAGCATTATTGCAGTAACCGGGTAATGTATTCACCACATCATCTTTGTAAGGCGTCCAATGAGAATGGTTAAATCTCTATATGCTGTGCTGACACTCCTTACAACTCTACCGATGTTGCAATGGTCATGGCTTCGAAGATTGTGGTGTTTCATGGTATGCCATTTTCTACCCTGAATTCTTTTATGGTTCTTGTTGAGTACAAAGGAGTCCTTTACAAATTGGGCTTTCTTATATATATACATATATGTTTCATATGTGCTTTGTTTAGCCTAATTGTTCTTAAGTTTAGTCCCAGTTGTAATTCAGTACATTGTAGCTTCATGTATCAGTCATGTTATAAAAGTGATGCGTGTAAGGATTCATGACAAGTGCATGAAAATGACACTCTCTCTCTAACTCAGCCTGATATTCCTCTATATAACAGTAATGCTTGTCAGAGTATCAAGCTCTAATCTCAACAAGAATTCAAACTAGTTCAAACTAGTTTGATTTAGTCCAATTTGTTACTTTGAATATGTTCAATATTTCATATGATTTAGTCCAAGTTGTTACTTTGAATAGGTTCAATATTTGATGTGATTTAGTCATTTGAATCACTCTTGTATCCCTATAAATTGCTGAACCTATTATCAATAAAATTAAGTTCCATCAATATCAAAGTCTTATAATGCTTGTAAGCCAGAATTCATGATCACTCTCTCTCTAGGCTCTCTCTCCATCGCCAAATCGCCCAATCACCTAATCTTCATTCACTACACTTTGTACTATCAGAAAATATCCTTCAATCTTCAGAGAACTCCCAATCTCCAGGTTAGGCTCTTATCACAAGTCACAGCCTTTCCTTTTTAGTACTCTCTCTTTTTGTAATTTTTCTCTAAGTATTTCTCTGATAGTGTGATTGATCCAAAAGTATAAATGAAAAGGGTCATTTTTATGTTATGTTATGTTTGTTTGGATGTTGTTGGTGTAGGAAGATAAAAATAGGTGGAAAATGCAAATTGTATGACTCTGAATGAAATATGAATTTCTACCCAGTTTTGTTTTTTTTATTGAGAAAATAGATGGCTAATGGATCGTGTGTTTTGGGTGTTTTACCTCACTGAGAAAGGAAAGAACTGGGGAAAAAGAGAGGAACTTTCATGTATTGTGTTCTTGAAAGCCTACATTTTGTCTATTTTTGTTGGGGCTTATGATTTTGTTAGTTTCTTGTTATTTGTTCATTCAGGGGCGATGAATTCGAGCAATCCCAAAAGATGCAAACTTGTGGGCATGGACGCAAATGAAGATAGGACAAGCAAGTTACCCAATGCTATTCTTTGCCACATATTGTCATTCCTTCCAACACCATTTGCAGTCCGTACCACTGTGTTGTCTAAAAGATGGGAAAACGTTTGGACTTCTGTCCCTAATCTCGAGTTTGATGGCTATGGTCTGTTAGGAATGTTATGTACTGCAGTACGTAAACACAAACACAAACACAAGCAAAAAGTCAGCTGGTTTATTAATTTCGTCGAGAAGGTTCTTTCTCTCCATGATGGGGTTAATATTCAAAAATGTGTGCTCAAATGCCCTGAGGATTCTATGTTATCCCATCTTTATCCATGGGTCTCTGCCGTCATAACTTGTAATGTTCAAGAGCTCGTTATTGTTGCCTTCTCTTTGCATGATGTCCTCACACAGTTGCCTTGGAGCCTTTTTACTTGCAGGACACTAAAGATTCTGAAAATTAAGGGAAAATTTGAACTGAACATCCCTACTCGTGTTTGTTTTCCGTGTCTCAAGATCCTACATCTTCACTCAGTTGTCTATGCAGATGGCGCCTCAGTTGAAAGGCTCCTTGCTGGTTGCCCCGTTGTCGAAGATTTAGATATACTGAGAAGTAATAAACGGGATGTTGTGCTGAATTTCAACATTTCTATACCTTCACTGAAAAGATTATCAATGACTTATAGCATGTATGATGGAAGCGTAGAAGGTTATAATAGAAAGACTGTAATCAATGCACCTAATCTCGAGTATCTTAGTCTCTGTGGTTATGGATTGGGAAATTATCAGTTCAGTATTTCATCATCTTTTGCTGAAGCTAGCATTTCTTGCACTTCTGCATCTGAGATTCTTAAGCTGGTCTCTCATGTCAGGGTCTTAACATTATCTGGCCAGACAATGATGGTACCGTTTTCTCATCCTTACCAAGATCTAGTTAATTGCATTTGCTTCTTTAATATCTGTGTTAATCTGAATTGGGTGCAGGATTTGTTCTCTGGAGATGGTAAGGATAATCTTCCCACTTTCCACAATCTCACTCGAATGGAGCTGGGCCTTGATCGACGTCTTAGTTGGCAATTGCTGAAATATCTACTCGAGCAGTCGCCTAATCTCGAGGATCTTGTCTTCTTGGAGGTATGTGAGAAAGTGATTGAGAAATAACCACAAAGTTTTATCAATGTATGAGTAGATTTAAAGTTTTGGCCGCTTCTTGCTCAGGGACTTGAACGACACAGCAAAGAACGCAGGATTTGGCGGCCACAGTGTGTGCCGGCTGATCTTGTTAGACATCTTAAGACAATTGAAATCCGCAAGTTTTGGGGGAGACAATATGAAGCGAGGCTTGTGGAACATTTGTTAAAGCATGCAGCAGAGTTGGAGAGGATGACAATTTATTGGGACGAGTTCGATAAAGATGTGAAAGCTCAAGAAGTTGGGAATAGAATAAAAATGCGTCCAAGAGCCTCGACCAGTTGTGAACTGAATATCATCAGTGCGTCTATCAAACGTTGCAGTTTTCCCTGAAGTCTGGACTATGAAGTTGGGATCATATGAGTAGCTACAGCTTTGTTTGGTCTCTTATTACATGATCTGGTATGTGTCATCAAAGAACGTTATGTACTAATTATAGTACAAGCTTATACTGTCAGGAATATAAACCTCGTTTTAGTATCTATTAATACTTTCTATTTCTGGTTCTTGTTGGTCGGGTCACAGATTTTTTTAGCTGTTGAGTTGGTTTAATTGTTTTGGTTGTTATGAGTTGGGCCAAGAGTCGTTGTAGACAGGATGTAAGGACTGTTAATGTCCTATGTATCAGTATATGTAAGCATTTTCGTGGGGAGTAAGGAACCAATACCTATTGCCTATTGCTTGGACTTGAAACTTGGAGTTCAAGCCTCTTCTTCGGTCTTCAATTTTCAACTGAGGATCTCGAACTTGAGACCTCGGGGGTACAAAACGCCTTAAACCGCTGGACCCAGTGGGTGTTGGTTTCTTGTTATCTACTCGTTCTAGGGACAATGGATAGGAACGATCGCAGAAGACGCAAACATTTCTTGGATGCTAAGGAAGATAGGATTAGCAAGTTACCCAATGAAATTCTTTGTCACATATTGTCATTCCTTCCGACAACATTTGCAGTCCGTACCACTTTGTTGTCTAAAAGATGGAAAAACGTGTGGACTTGTGTCCCGGATCTTGATTTTGATGACTTGACTGCGTTACAATCATTTCGTTCTGCGGACCAAAGTGTTTACGAGGAGAAAGTTCTTTGGTACATAAATTTTGTGGAAAGAGCACTATCTCTTCATGATAAGCTAAATATTCAAAAATGTTCTCTCAAGTGCCATGAGGACTCTCCTTCCTGCCATATTTATCTTTGGGTCTCTGTCATCACAGCTTGTAAAGTTAAAGAGCTCATCATCGAGTCCTCGTCTATGCGGATCCTTAACCTGCCTTGGAGCCTTTACACTTGCAGGACACTAACTGTTCTGAAAATTAAGGGAAATTTTGTAATGAACAACCCTACCTCTGCTTGTTTTCCATGTGTCAAGACCCTACATCTTCACTCGGTTTTCTTTCCCGACGATGCTTCTTTTGAAAGGCTCTTCGCTAGTTGTCCCGTTGTTGAAGATTTAGATATACAGAGAAGACATTGGGATGGCGTGCTGAATCTAAACATTGATATACCTTCACTGAAAAGATTGTCATTGGCGTGTTACTTGTACGGTGGAAGTAAAACGGGAGGTCTTAACAGAAAGACTCGAGTTAACGCGCCTAATCTCAAGTATCTTGAACTTTCTGATGATAGTTTGGGAGATTACTCGATCAATAATTCATCGTCCCTTGTTGAAGCAAGTTTTTCGGGTACTTCTTCATGCGAGCTTCTCAAGATCATCTCTCATGTCCGGGTTTTAAGATTGTCCGGAAACACTATGAAGGTACTTTTCTTTTCTCAACGTATCTCACATTTAAAGATTGTGAAGTCTGTCACGACTTTATATACTAGTTGAGCTCTCCATATATCTGCTTAAGCTTTTATGTTGGAGTCAGGTTTAACAACTCCATTAATATTTATGTTCATCTGGCACGGGGACAGGACTTGTTCTTTGTTGATGGCGCGGATAGTCTTCCCATATTCCATAATCTCATTCGTCTGGAGCTGGGCGTTGATAGTTATCTCGGTTTGCAATTGCTCAAATGTTTACTCGAAAAATCTCCCAATCTTGAGGATCTTATATTCTTTGAGGTATGTATGTTATTGACTATCATAAGTTCTATAAATACGACTAGTTTATGATCATTATCATAGATTTTGCTCGAACATTGGTGCCCAGGGACTTGTACAACCTACAACTTCCAAAGCGCGATGGATTTGGAGTCCACAACTCGTTCCAGTTGATCTGCTCTTGCATCTCAAGAAAATTGAAATCCACAAATTTACGGGGAGACCAGATGAGGTAGCATTTGTTGAACATTTGCTCGAGCACGCGAAAGAGTTGGAGAGGATGATGATTTATGTGTTAAGGAAAGCTAAAAACCAGTTGGTATCGGCTCGTGACAGAATATTGAAGCATCCAAGAGCCTCAACTAGTTGTAAACTTTGTTTTCTGTGATTTATGTCTTCATATGCTATGAAGTTTGATCTGAACTTGGCTGCAGACAATGTCATGTCTTTTGTGTCTTATTATGCGGATCTTGTGCGGCATAAATCATTAAACTACTTGATGTTTTCTAGTACTTATGCTAATAAGAGATTAACCTTGTCTCAGTCTTGGAATTCATCAAGCTTTTCTTCTCTTTCTGATTTAGTAATTGATTGTACTTCATGCATTGCACAAATCTTATGTTTAATTGTTTGTTGGTATTTAGTTTAGTATTTCAGATCATTTGAAATGGTATTCTGTATAGTGTTCTAGGTGTTTAATTGAGGATTAACAGAGTTTCAACGTTTCCTACTTGTATGAAATTTGATACGTAAAGTAACACTTGGTAGGAAGAATTTTGCTGTTATTGTAGTCTTATACGATTCAAATTAAACTGCACCATTCACACTAAAATAAAGTAGAAATGATCTTAACTACGTATTCAGAGAAAGCATGAACGAATCTTCCCTTGTGAGGGAGTATACTCTTGCCCAAATGATATTAGGCAGAGAAAGCATGAACAAAGATTCGGAAGTTCCTCGCAATTGGAACACCGAACATGCCTCATTCCTATTTGGGAGGAGACGAATCTAGGATGATATGAGATAGATTCCTCTTGAGAGGAGATATGTCGTACATTTGGGACTTGGGTATGTAGAGGTCATGATCGATTGTCGTGAGAGGTTATAAGGGAATACCTTTTACTTCGTTCTTGGGCAATAGAACTTGTTGATGCACCTTTTTTACTCTTTCAAATGAGCACAATAGATTGTGTTTATCATTTTGCTCACATGTTATGACCCAAATTATTTAAATGTGAGCTTGTTATTTCAAAGAGTAATTACCGTTGGATCCCTTGTACTTAACACCTTTTTCACTTGACACCCCTTAAGTTTTTTTTTCCAATTTTTATCTACCCTAATTTTTGGAGAATTCATTCCGTCAGTTATATTTGATGGAAAATGACACTATTTGGTCATGTGCCCAGCACATGATCAATTTTTTTTGAAATTCCCAAAATGTCCTTCACTTTACCCTTCTTCTTCAACCTAATTTCGCCGAAAAATTCATAGATTCGCCGAAAACTTCAGAGTGTTTCCGAAAAAAAAAATCATATTCTATTTGAGATGAGTCTCATCTCATTACCTCATATCTATAAAATCTTAATCCTCTATTTTTTTTTATTAAATTAAAGCCAAACAACAAATATATACACAAACACGTACAAATCTCTAATCTTTTGGAAACTCACCATATGGGTTCTTGTACTAAAAATGGGACGTAGCATTCAACACACTCAAAGAAAATTTTTCACTTGAGCTCAACCGTTAATTGAACTTAACAGAACCGTTAACTAAGTTGATGTAGAAGATTTTGATTTGTATTAATTATCCAGTCAGCATCCATAGTGGAAAATGAATATCATGTTACCCACATGTGATGCCACGTCAGCATCCATAGAGGAAAATGAATATCACGTGACCTGTATGTGATGCCACCTCAGCACCCACGCTTCCTCTGGATAGCCCCCAGACGACGTCGTTTTCCTCCCACACTTATATTTCATTCAAAACTTCTGGTTCAGATGATCAGATCTTCGTCTTCCTCCCCCACTTGTACTTGCAGTGCCTCTCTTCAATCTTCTGAGAAGCCCCAATCTCCAGGTTAGCCTCTTTTCACTAATCACACCCTTACCTTTCTACTACTTTCGTTTTATGTTCTTTTTTTTCTAGGTATGTACATTTCTCTGATAGCGATTTACCCATATTTTTTCTCTTTTCAAAATGTCATTTTTATGCTATATTTGTGTTGTAATTAGTATAATCAGGCGGAAAATATAAATTGTAAGGTTGTACAGGAATTTTTACTCTTTATCCATTTTTCATCTGGAAACTTGGTATATTTTAAAATAAAATAATGTGTGTTTTGAAATGTGTATGTTTGGGTTAATGTTGAAGTCTCTTTGTTCTCTTTCCAGAGATTCAGTCATGCTCTTATTTGGGCTTTTACTTCTGTTTTTGTTTGAATGAGAAAATAGATGGCTAATGGGCCATGGATTTTGGGTGTTTTACTTCATTGAGAACAGAAACAACAGGGGAAAAAATATGGGATCTTTGCATGTATTCTCTCTTTGACAGCCTCCGTTTTGCCCGTTTAGGTTTTGCTATGTTTGGGGCTTATGTTTTTTTTTTTTTTTTTCATTTTCTTGTTATCTAATCATTCAGGGGTGATGGATTTGAACGATCCCGCCAAAAGACTCAAACTTGTGAGCATGGACATGTGCGAAGATAGGATTAGCATGTTACCTAATGCTATTCTTTGTCACATATTGTCATTCCTTCCAACACAATTTGCCGTCCGTACCAATGTGTTGTCTAAAAGATGGGAAAATGTTTGGACTTCTGTCCCCATTCTTGATTTTGATGAGTGGAGTATGATGGGAAGTTTTCATTGTGGACGTAAACATGTTTACAAGCAAAAGATCATCTGGTTTATTAATTTTGTGGAAAGGGTACTTACTCTCCATGATCGGGTGAATATTCAAAAATGTGTGCTCCATTGTTTCGAGGCCTCTACTTACTCCCATTTTTATCGATGGGTCTCTGCCATCATAACTTGTAAAGTTCAAGAGTTCATTATTCAAGCCTCATCCGACTATGATGTCCCCATACAGTTGCCTCAGAGCCTTTTTACTTGCAGGACGTTAACTGTTCTGAAAATTAAGGGAAAATTTTTACTGAACAACCCTTCTTCTGTTTGTTTTCCATGTGTCAAGACCCTACAACTTCACTCGGTTTTCTATCCAGATGACGACTCTGTTGAAAGACTGTTTGCTAGTTGCCCTGTTGTTGAAGATTTAGATATAGAGAGAAGCACCTGGGATGTTGTGCTGAATTTTAACATTTCTATACCTTCACTCAAAAGATTATCAATGGGTTCTTACACGATCCGAAGCACAAACAGAAAGACTGTAGTTAATGCACCTAATCTCGAATATCTTAAACTCAGGGGTGATCCATTCCAAGATTATTCGTTCTGTATTACATCCTCCCTTGTTGAAGCAAAAATTTCTGGTACTTCTTCATGTGGGCTTCTTAAGAAAATCTCTCATGTCAGGGTTTTAACACTATCTGGCGAGACAATGATGGTACCTTTCCCTCATCACTTCCATCATTGTTACATGCCTTACCAAGATCTAATTAATTGCATTTATATCTTTAACATTGGTGTTCATGTGGGTGCAGGGTTTGTTCTTTGGTGATGGTAAGGATAATCTTCCCATATTCGGTAACCTTACTCGAATGGAGCTGGGCCTTGAACGACGTCTTGGTTTGCAATTGCTGAAATATCTTCTCGAGCACTCGCCTAATCTTGAGGATCTTGTCTTCTTAGAGGTATGTAAGAAAGGGAAGACAAATAAGTTAAAAATGTTATTAATTAATGAGTTTTGGTCTCTTCTTGCTTAGGGACTTGCACGATCTGAAACTTCAGAAGCACGTGGGATTTGGCGTCCACGGTGTGTGCCAGCTGTTCTTCTCATACACATTAAGACAATTGAAATCCGCAAATTTTGGGGGAGACAATATGAGGTGAGACTTGTAGAACATTTGTTAAAGCGTGCCGTGGAGCTGGAGAGGATGACAATCTATTGGGATGATTTTGATAAAGATATGAAAGCTCAAGAAATTGGTAATAGAATGAAAATGCGTCCAAGAGCCTCAACCAGTTGTGAACTGAATATCATCAGTGCGCATTGCAATTATGCCATGCCGATCTGAAGTCTGGAATAATACATAGCTACAGCTTTCTTTTGTCCCTTTTTAGATTATGCAGAACAATCCAAGGGATTATTTAAATATCTCAGGCATTATGTTCTTGTGTGTAGCATCAAACTACAATATGTAATAATCCGAATGCACGCTTATCTTATTTGAGGATTAACCACATTTTTAATATCTATTACTTTGTGTTAAAAAAAATATATCTATTACTTTCTGTTTCTTAGTAGTGATAATCGAATTGTTCAAGCATTTCTTCTCTTCTTGCTTCAGTTATGCTGAGATCTAAAGGATGGTCCATATGGTTGGCCTAATGTTTGCTCTTGGTCAGTAGGTGTAAAAAAATTACCATATCCATCTCAAAATAAGTATTTTTTTCTTCTTCTCAAAATAAGCTAGTTAGTATTTTAAGTTTGTTAGAGCACATGTCTTTTTAAAAGAAAAATAATAATACAACACTAACTAATTTTTAGGCAAAGGCGAAACACAAGTTCAAATGCAAGTGGCTTAAAGCACTTGGTCCCTTGAGGTTCTAATAGAAAAGGTAAATTAAGTCATATAAATATCTCACTCTACCATCAAACGAGTGGGACAACTGGTAAAGGATTGTTTCAGCTTAACCTGAGATCTCGAGTTCGAGTCTCAGGGAATGCAACTGCGTTAAAACTTGGTAGGGAGAGCTTTGCCGCCCTTGTGGTCCTACTCGGCTCGAATGAGGATTAGTCTGGTTAGACCCAAAAAAATATCTCACTCTAATCATATTCAAAGTAATTTGGGTAGAATTTTGCAAGAGTGGTCCTCCCTATTTTGGGATCACGTGTTTTTCACGTGATGAAAGATATTTTAATTTTTTTTTCTATTGAAAATAATTGACACAATGAGGATAAAGTCAATGGTAGTTATGCATAGACTACTATTAATGTGATCGACTCATCGTCTGAAGTGCAATTAATTTTCAATTGGCAGTTGCGTGGGCGAGAAGTTATATAGTAGTATATGATTCATAGCCAAATCTTCCTTCAAAATGCTTATCTGGAGACCCTCTTCTTCAGTCTTCAATCTCCCCAGTTTCCAGGTTCTCTCACTCTGTTCATGCAGGTGGAGGGATTTGATGGATCATAAATCAAACAAACTTATAGACATAAGTTGTTATGGAAGAGAAGATAGGATTAGCAAGTTACCTAATGCAATTCTTTGTCACATATTGTCTTTCCTTCCAACAACGTTTGCGGTTCGCACCACTGTGCTGTCTAAAAGATGGGAAAATGTTTGGACTTCTGTCCCTAATCTTGATTTTGATCAGACTATGTTCGGATCAGAACTTGATTTGGCATCTGAAAGTGCTTACAACCGCAAGGTTGCAAGGTTCATAAACTTTGTGGAAATGGTACTTCATAGTCATGACGGCCTCAATATTAAAAAATGTAGTCTCAAATGTGATGAAGACTCTACTTCATCCCATTTTTATCCATGGGTTTCTGCTATCATAACTAGTAAAGTTCAAGAGCTCGTTATCGAATCCACATCCCTCTTCCAGCTTATGTATGCCCCTAAACCGTTGCCTTGGAGCCTTTTCACTTGCACGACGCTTATTGTTCTGAAAATCTATGGAAATTATGTTCTGAACATCCCTGCTTATGTTTGCTTTCCGAGCCTTAAGACCTTACATCTTCATTGGGTTCTCCATCTAGATGGCACCTTTATTGAAAGGCTCTTTGCTAGTTGCCCTGTGGTTGAAGATATAGATATCAGAAGATATTGGGATAACGCTCTGAATTTTAACATTTCTATACCTTCACTGAAGAGATTATCTATGGCTTGTTACGTGTATGGTAGAAAAAGAATGAGAGGTTATAACAGCAAGATTGTAGTTGATGCACCTAAACTCGAGTATCTTAGACTTTGTGGTGATCGATTGGAAGACTATTCGTTCAATATTCCGTCCTCCCTTGTTGAAGCAAGCATTTCCGGGACATCTGCTTATGAGCTTTTTAAGATAGTCTCTCATGTTAGGGTTCTAACATTGTCCGGCAAGACTACAAAGGTACATTCGCTTAACTTGTATTATATGTTATTATCATTATGTCATTTGTGTTCATCTGGGTACAGGATTTGTTCTTTGCTAAGGATGATCTTCCCATTTTCCATAATCTTACTCGTTTGGAGCTTAGCGTTCAACACTATTTTGGTTTGCAATTGCTGGAAGGTTTACTCGAAAGCTCGAATAATCTTGAGGATCTTGTCTTCTTAGAGGTATGTAAGGAAGTGACTGAAAAATAAGTCGAAAATGTGACTATTAATCAATGAGTACCTTATTGGTTATTTGGCCTCTTCTTGATTAGGGACTTCCAGCAACTGCAACTTCCATAGCACAGTGCTTGCCTGTTGATCTGTTCATACATCTTAAGACAATTGAAATCCATAGATTTTGGGGTAGACTGGATGAGGTAGTGCTTGTAGAACATCTGCTACAACATGCACAAGAGTTGAACCGGATGATAATTACTTGCGATGATCGTTGTCTTGGCACGAAAGCTCGAAACGTGTTTATATCTGCTCGGAATAGAATACTGATGTATCCAAGAGCCTCAACCAGTTGTGAACTTAGTATTCAAAGATAGTTTTCTTTTGTCTCTTATTGTGCAGATCAATCTAATGCTTGTTTAAATGAAATGGGATATGCAGTATCTTGTATGAATCATCAAACTACTTTATGTTCTTGGATTAGATGATTTTCATTCTTGAGTACCATCCCGTTCACAGAAATACAAAACTCAATAGAGAGGAGAGGAGCATGAACACTATATTTCACATATGAAAAGAAAAAACTGTAGTAGTAACAGCACAAGTGTTAGCCATCAGATTACATAGCATTACAATAATGATACACAACATTACTATACTATCACTAGCTGTATCCAATGGCTATTTATCTCTACAACCTATAAAGATAGAAACTGGTTATTTCTACAACTATCACTATATTTCTCCTTTTCCTATATATATGTAACTCACTGCCACGCAGAAGCTGATATCAGGTTCCTACCTTTCCAGGCCAAAAGCATAGCCCCATCCTTCTCCACCAGTGTATAGTGATCTGAATAATACTTCAAAAGGTTCCTAATGACAGAGTTTACATAACTGCTCAAAGGGTATTGCTTGAACCCAGCCATTGTCAACCTAGACTTCCACTTACCGAAGAGCTCGTGGCGTTCAACTCTCTCCTTCCCCTCACAAGCTATTATGTTCACAATATCCCTCGCCAAACATTGCTGCTCCACGTTAATTCTCTCCTTCCTGTCTCTTGGCAGAGTCACGTCTATAGACTCGAACATTGCCAAGTAGTACTCAAGAGTTTCAATGAACCTAGTGAAGAATGGGGTCGTGTTTGTGTTTGATTCTTGCTCTACCAAAGTAACCACATTGGGAGAGAGTGACTTTACCATCCTCAGCAGACCGTCCCTTGGATTGTTCACGTCAACGCTCTCATCAGGGGTGTGGTGGAGCTGCAAGGGGAAGTTCACGGCCAAAGCTTCCCCAGGCCTGATGCCAAGCATATCTACGGTAACATCTGGAGCAAAGACTGGGACTCCATGAAACTCCACTGGAATGTTGAACTTCACAGAGATTGCTGCCAGACGCCTCCCAACTGCCTCTAAACCATCGCCACGAGCATATTTATTAACAGGGTCATCAATCCCGGTTATGCGCACATGAGGAGCCCCACCTGGTCTAGCTGCAAGTGCTTGTAAAAGTGTTATCCACTGGGTTCCCTGAGCAATTTGGAAGTCAATGATGTGGATGCGGTCCTTGTTTCTGCATGCATCAGCAATGGCCCCGTTGGCTGCCATGTAACCGAACTTCAAGTAGGGGCAGATTTCATACAGGATCTGCATATACGATAGCAATTCCTTGCTCTCAGGCTCTCTACACTTCAGAGCACGGTAGATGTTGTTTCCTGATGCCTCCTTCCGTGCCACCAGCCCTTCAACCATGTAAGCACCTAGGCGCTGGATTGGTTCTCCACTAATTGACACAGCACCTCTTGCCTTCACAATCAACTTGTCAAATTCATTTACGTTGTTTTCAGAGAGAGCCTTAGCGCATGCAATCAACAATTGCTTCAGATTTCCAGGTGGGGAACAATGTAAAGATGCATCATCCATCGCTTTTTGACGTTTCTCAGTACGATTACCTTCACCTGATAGCCTATACCTAGCATTAGCAACAACAGATGGCTGAGGCTGAATCATTTGCGTGACTTGCCGCTCCTGGATCCATGGCCTGGATCTCTGTCCAGGTGTCTGTGGCCCACTGCTTTCACCAAGGGAAGTGTTTGGTTTAGGCTCTTCTTCATCAACATCGGGTCCCATCAAAGCATTTTCCAGTTGGTGTAAAGCGTTCTTTATATTCTGGCTAGAATTTGTATCCTGCAGATATGAAGTGCCGGCAGAACGGGGCAGCAGATTGTCTCGTTGATAGTCCACAGAAGGGCTCAACCGATGGAAGTAATTGCCGGTCTCCAGTGAAGAACTATAAGGGCTGGCTCCTGAAAGATTCTCGGTAGAGCTAGGCTGCTCCTGGCTGTCACTCAGCGAAGTAATTGTATCACAATCGAAATGAGTCAAAAAGGGTGAGTTAGGCGAGTCCCCAATCTCAGCTTTCAAGGACCCAAACAACCTACTTGGGACGGACGAAATAGAGGGATTAGAAGATGTGTAAGATAGGCCAACACCACTGTATCCAAAAAATTGGTGTGAGTCCATGCTATGAAGTTAGCATCAGCTGTTATATGTGCTAGTCCTGAAAAGGAACTGCTTTACTCTCTACTTTCTACCACAAGTTGTGCAGCTCTAGAACACTAAAATTAACCTGCAACAACATCATATAAATTAACAGGTAAGCTCTCTGTCATATACATGTCTAAAAAGAGTAACATGACATTTACAATTCTGACTTGAAACTAATGGACAACATTATCATATAAATACAGTATAAACAGAAATGCAAGGCCTGATGTGTCTAAAACAATTTTTTGTCCTTTCAGTTTTTGTTCCAATGTCTTCTCTAGAAATGGCAAGCTTTGTTCTGAGTCTTGTTATCAGTTTTGCTTAGGTTCTTTATCTAAGGTGTCTAGGACATACCATTTGCCTGGTTTTGCCTTCTCTCTTGAGGATCATTGGGTTTTAGATAACGCATTTTCATGTACTTAGGTCAAAATAATTCATTCATCTACAACCATAAAATAAAAATCAAATAAACAAGGAGGAAGAAGTAGATTTACTTTCAAAATATAACCAAGTTCATATAGAACAAAGATACCCAATTCTTATCTTTTATTAGAGCTGACTATGCCTAAATTAGGAGCTAATCTAAATTTAAATAAACAGAAACAAAAATAGAAAAATATGTTCATTTTTTAGGGGAAGAAGAAGAAGAAGAGAAGTAGATGCTTAAATGGCAGAAATATAAATATGAAAACAAAAGGCTTCATTAATTGAACATACTGAGAAAAGGAACAATAAATGGATTTTCTACATATTGAAAGACATTTATTGACTTGGCTTCTGGCTGAGGAAACATATAAATTCCTTCCACAAGTTTGATTAACAATTAAGAAAAAAAAAACAGAGCACGAAAAAGAAGAAAAAATCCGCAGAAACATGTCAAAGAAAAGCTAACCCAAGGACATATCTTACAAACCCAAATCACTCGAACAAAACATAACAGGTCTTCATGGTTTATTTTCTTCTCAAGAAACAAAGATCAACTTAATGTTCACTAAAACAAATGAAATACAATATTCACTTCAACTACAAAATTTTATATTTACTGCATCTGGATTCTAGAATCCCCAAAATCAACCTCACTTGCCAATTCCTCAAGTAAAAAAATACAAACACAGCAAAAAAAGTTCCCATCTTTACATGAATACCAATAATGGGTAGTCGATGTACGGCTTTTAACTTGGATTAGCAATAAACCAAAATGAACTATCGCTATCTATGAATCATTTTACTTCATCATCAAGAACCCCCAAAATCAAAATCAAACTCAAACACAAAACAACCAAATTCAGCTCATTCCATATCCATATACCAAGAGCATAGCAAGTAAGAACGATAACAACTTCAAAAAGCATGATGGGTTGTTGGGAATGAATTACCTGGAAATTTTCTCGAGAAAAAAGAAGCGATCTTTGAAGATTGGAGAGGTGGGTCTTGGTCTTTTGCGGCCGATTATGGAGAGGGGATGGTACGGTGTTAATGGGTTGGTTGTTGTTTGTTTGTTTTTGTTTACTGGGATTCAAAAGGACAAGCGACTACGACTTTGAAGCGTAGGTATATATAGAGGAGGAAGAGAGTAGAGACTTGAGGGAGGTCTTGTACGGATGAGAAATAACGGTAACGGGAATGAGATTGGGACGAGGTCGTTGAGTGACGGAACGGAACGGGAGAAGGTGCTTAACGCTGACCGCGCCGACCACACGTTTGGACCAAATATATTCAATGAGTAATGAAATGTGTGTATTTGGATTTGTAACATTCTCTGCTCTTTCTTTTCTTTATATTATTGGCTTTATGAGTCTTTGTAAGCATCTTTTTCTTGGCATATGCTTTCTATTTGCCCTTCTTTTTTCTTTTTTAATTGTTATAAAAGCCTTTTTAATTTAGATTATTAAATTTAGGTTAAAATATATTGTGGCTATCAAAGTTTTAGGAAGTCACCAGTCAGGTTCATGAACAAATAATGAATTAAATGAGCTTTTGAAATTCATATTTTTGAGTTAGAAATAACTTGTCGTTAGTTGAAGTTAACAACACCGTTAGTTTAGCTGACGTGAAGCCTATTTAACATTTAAAATAATCATACATGTGGTGCTTGACGTGGAAATATGAAAGAACTAATTGTGGTAAAATGGCAAGTGCCAATTTTTAGTTGGTCTTCAAAAAATATTATTATTGATTTGTATAAAATTATTTTCAATGTCACATAAGCTAAGTTAACGATGCCTTTAACTTCAACCAGTGGCCGGACCTTCGCGATATGAAAATATGAGCTTTATTGACCTCTCTACATCGTTATTTGTTCATGGAACTTTCAGAAAGTTTGAAGACAAAATATTTAAACTTAAGATTTACTTGTTTTCAAATAGTATTTTCATGATTTTTTTAAAAAATAAGTGTTTCATATTTATTTTCAATTTTTATTCATTTGTGGATAAGTGAGTTTCTCTTATGTATATTTTTTGTGCATTTGATGCAACAAAGTTTCTATGCCCAACTACCTTTGTAAAATGAATATTATTCTTTTTATTTGGTGAAAGGCTTATTATCATTGTAACTTATATTGAAAAGAACACCAAATGTATTATAAATGGTCAAAATAATATACATATATATATATATATAATTTTAAACAATGACAAGTGTTACATTCACACCAAATAAACATGTATTAATAAAATTAGATAGGAAATTTTTTGCCGTCATTAAAGTCCTACTCGACTCAAATGAGAAATAATCTGAATGTGGTATGTGATCACATATCTGCTTTAGAAACCTCATAATTTTTTTGAAACCGAAAAACTTCATAGTTAAGACAAAATAACGCTTACTAAAATGTTTAGTCAAATACTAGAAAAATAATACAAATAAATTATTCAATTTAATTAGTTGTTGTAATTACATCTGAATGTTAAGTTGAAAGGCATTGTACGGAATGCTGGACAATTATTTCTTTCTTATGACAAATAAGGTGTTCGTCAATCACTATCAAACCAAACCAAACAAAATTGAGAGCCAGATTTTTATAAATAATTAGATTCAAGCCCAAATCAAATATATTTGAATTTTATATCAGACTATACCTTATGGATTTGACAAAAATAATTTTACATATAATAAAGAAAATTTATTCAAAAGAATAATTAAAATAAAGCTAAAATTATTGAATTCAAGTTTAGAATGATTATTAAAAAAAAAGTTTAGAATGAAGTATATTAAAGAAAAAGACAAAGAATACTAAAATTAATCGGTTTGAGTTTCATCCAGCTGAAAATGAAACAAACTTTATAATTTGATTTTTTTTATTAAATTAGTTATTGTATTGTAAAAAATGAACTAAATTAATCTATTTATACTATACTTGGATATGTGGGTCACAAACTAACGAGCCTCTTATGACTCGATCAATTTTATGACACATAAGAATGTGTTTGTCGTCTTATCCACGTGTTAAGATAATCGTTTTGAAAATATTCTAAGTGAATTTTTGGGGATGGAATTTAAAGCTTGAATCCTTACTCATGTGTTCATGGTGTTTACGATAGGGTTGAACACTATTAAGTAAATACCTGTGTGTATACATGAAAAATCACATTGGGCATAAGAGTAATAATCTCAACCGAAAGAATCTAAATCACACCTCATTAGGAAATACTACAAAAAGTGTTTATAGAGAGATGAACTCTCCTATGTAAATTGTGGATAACTTCCTTCTATCGAGAAATGAATATTTACACTTACGACACATATATTCCAACCACCTGTCGTCGCGTGACTGGTTGTTGGTGATGTAAGGGTCTGCTTAGATGTTGAAGTTTTAACCTTCTGGAAGCGTCGACCACGAGCATTGGATGAGGTTTGAAGCACCCTTAAGCCCTTCAAGTATTACGGGTAAGTGGTGCAATATTGTATCATCCCGATCTATTTAACTAAATATATCGTATTTATGTTATATATTCATACATGTGTCGTATTTGTGTAAACACGAATACAAAATATGTAGAGTTTGTATTAATGTACATATCATTCGATACCAATCAAAATACAACATAAATTGTCGGCTCAATATACTTAGAGATGACAAATAAAAAATCGAAATATCACGTTTAAACTTTAAAAAGCAACATAAATCAAATAAAAGAAATCTTAAGCAAAAATAGAAAAATGTTAAATGGATTGCAGCACGCGCGTTATAGAGCGTGAGATCGTTGCAGCTTCGCTGGGTTAATCTGGAAACAATAGGCGCGCGCGGTTTACATAGGCGTGTGAGGGTGTGAGCGTGTGGAACGAGTAAGAACTGGCGATCACGTGACAAAAACATGACGCCTTGCTTTTTGGGTTTGATTTGACGGGTTCCAGAAACTGTACCAAACACAGTCAGCAGTAAGGAGCAGCGAACCAACGATGACATGACACTAACCTAGAGAACGGCGCTGACACGTGGATCATTTGACCTGACGTGGCTACATCGTATCTACTTACGTTGGCTTTTTCTTTTTTAATTTTGTCGGCCTCCCTGATTCTCTCGTCTAATGCCTTTTTTCTTTCCAATATTACATTTTAACCCCCCTCTTTTACAATTTTTCTACATTGAGATTGCATAATTTGCTCGCTTGGCTTGTAAGTTGTAAAATAAATTTTAATGAAAATTTCAATGCCAATGAAGTTTTTTGTGGGCAAACAGTATAAAAAAGCATATGCTATGAGACAATGAGCTCTGTTTCCAGTTCCATTCAAAATAAAATCTCCCTCCAATGATTTCTATGCAATTTTCTGGAGTTCAATTGTTGACTATGTAAATTCCCAAATCATTTCATGTTTGAATTCTTTGTAAACCATGCTAGCAATTTCTTCCTTTTTATCATTTGGACCAGAATTTGTATTTATGACTTTAGACTTGTGAGTGGCATAATGCTGAGGTTTGGTCCTGTCAAAAGAACAAGGAGGAAGTCAAGCTAGTTTGAGTCATCATAATTTGAATACTTTTAAGGGCCGTGCATACCATATATTTTAGTGTAACATATTGATTTTCACTTAACTTTATATGTAGAAAAAACTTGAGTACGTACTAAATGAATCACAAATCTAGATCAACAAAAGCCACTGGACGATATCAACAAGAAGTTTCTAGCTACCTGAATGAGAAAAACATTGCACATCATGTTCATTTAGCAAATAACAATTGAATTCATAAGTATAAATATCTATTCCCCGTTTTAATTTAGTGTTCTTATTTCTTTTTCGAGAAAAAAGTAAGTGTGATATATTTACTATTGCATCCTTATGATAATGTGATAAGAAATACTAACTAACTAGTTAGAAGGATATTGTTGACAATTCATAGATAACTAACTTGATGAAAAAGAAAAAAAATACTAAAAATTTAAGAAAAACTTGACACTCGTTGTTGAAACGGGTTGAGTAATAATTTGTAAGCATATGTGTCACAAATGAAATATTATTTTTATTTATCCTTGTCACAATTTAGTAAATATCCGACGAGGATAAGGCGCGAGCTTAATCACCAGATCGATTTTGCTTTTGGCATCATTAGATTAAGAGGAGATAAATAAAAAGCAAAAACAGCTACGTCTTCGAGTTCGTTCAAGAACAATGTATCTATCTGTAAAGCAAAAGTGTATAGAATATTATTTATTTTTCAGTTTCGCTGTTTTAGGAAAGTTTCACACCTGCGATGCAAAGCTAACATATATTTTTTTGGAAAGAAAAGGGAAGGATGGGTCCGAATTATTAACCTTTTTCTTAGTTTGGATAATGATCCATCGGTATTCTAATTACCTTCCTCATTTCCTTCGACATTCGTTGTTCACACATGCATGCACTTTAATTGTTTTGCTTTTGTTTTTTAAATGAAAGGGAAATAATAAATCTACTTCGATTCAACACACATAATAGTAACATGTGCATGCACGATAAGTGATGATTTAGTTTTTATTTGAATTTAGTGATGATATAGTTTTCATTATTAACTCTAATAATTAATAATTAAGATAATATTTGTATCAAAGTAAGGTATTAGACTATTAGTAACATTTTGAAAGTCGTATTGTTTTGGTTGTGGTGAATTTCACAAAACTAATGTTTGATACACTTAGATTATTATGTAGCCTACAAACAAGTTCCTACAAATTTGTGTAAGAAGATGTGATCACAAACAAAAACTAATTAAATTTGGTCAAATCTTGCATGATCACAAAATTTTTAGTTTCAAATAATTCTAGCTACCCAAATTCTTTTTAGAAAACAAGTAATGAATAAAAATGTGACATATAATGTTCGAGTGCAGAACGTCATATGCATTAATAACGAGAGAGCGACACGTGGCACCCGAACGTCTTGTCATCTCCATCTCGTGACTACGAAGGTTGCTCCCGTAGCTTGCTACCGCTGACTTGCTCCCTCGATCAAAAATCCCTCTCCAACGGAATTTTCTCCTCTCAAACAAAGCTTCCGCTCAAGATGTTACCTATCAGGCTCCATTCTTTACTTGTCGCGATATGTTAATTAAAGCTGATGGGATATATCTCATTGTGAAAAAACACAATGATTTCGGCACACCCCATCTTACCCTCTGTTCGAACGTTGTGCTATTCACCGAGTCACTTTCAAGGCTTTGGGGAATGTCATAACACTTAACATACACAAAAGACTCCCAACTTACTTGAGGAAAGCCCACGTGTCACCACACCTCGAAAGGGTAACTTTTTCCAAGGCTCTATCTTATCGGGCCACCACCATGGCGTCCCGCTCTACTTGGACACTAAGACACTACATATAGCAGTATAGACTTTTTAAGGGCTCAGTTCCTTCCCTTATGCTTGAAGAACATACGAGAGCTCTAAACCTCATTAAATGCTTGTGGTCAGCGCGCTCGAAATGTTAGAACCCCAACACTCAAAGCGAATGCCTGTCCTCCAACGACTAATCATACAGACAACATGTGACAAACTTAAATTGTGTGTAAATACTCCTTCCTTAGTAAGAGAAATGGATCAACAACAATTTAGCGGAGTGTAGATTCTTACTCTCGCGCCTAAGGCGAGATTTTGGGCACATACCCAGTTCTTCCGCTAACGGTGTGTGGTATCCCTGCACGTATTGCAGGAACTAAGGAGCAAGGTTTCAGACTTTAGACTCCGTTCTCAAGGGCCAAGCCTCCAATTTCATATTGTTAGGGACAATCATACTTCGAATATATTCAAAACAATTAGATTAACACGTGGACAATACGATAACAACTCATAGTATACTTAATCTGACCGAGTTAAAGGAGCACATCACAAACTACAGTCATTTACAATTTTACTAACCTATATATAGCAATGCTTTAATTAATTAACACGATTTATCATATATGAAACAAGATAGTCTCCAATATTACTCCTAACTACTTTCTTAGCACTCGTTATTGGCTTACACTACCTATCCCTTGCCATCTTAAAGTGTGTGTATATATATAAAAGAATATAAGTTTCCTTGGGTACTTTCAATGAGACAATAAAGTTGGTAAGAACAAATTAATTTTAGGTTACAAGACATAAAACACAATCAGAAAGCAAGAACTGACAAAGATTTGGACATGTCTTATAACATTATCCATCAATGTAAACTTCTAATGCTACAAAGAAAACAAGATGCTCAAAATTGCCTCAATTTCTTGGGACAACCCAGAATTAACAAAGATAAAGTATTGCTAAGAGAACCAATAAGTCATAAATTGCAGCAATTAGAATCAGAGTGCATGACTTGAACAACATTGGTACCATAATTTTGTAATTTAGTTTCTTCAATCACTTTTCAGTCCACCAAAACACCATACAAACAGACCAGCAAGCATTTTCATTTTCTCCCATAAAAAAATAATTATTCTCTTCTTATCCACATATCATGATTCTTCTCTAGAAAATATAACAGCAATAAAATAAAAAATTTGTTCTAGGTTCATTTCACATATGGTTCTCATGTGTGTTAACAATTAAAAAATGGCATTAAGTCATATCCGAAATATAATATTGGTCGGTGACAAGTGAAAATTAATTAATTAACTAGTTAAGTGCATGCCAAATAATTGCAAAACCAATTAATTGGGTCAACTTTTGAGAGAAACAATTGTTTGATGAAAACTATATGACATGTGGAAATTAAATTTCGGAGGTCGACCAAAAATAAAAGACAGAGACAGAGGTTGTGTTCTCATTTCTCAGCTGTGAACATCCACACGTGAGCATATGCAGCGATAAAAGAAGATCACTAGTTGTCGTTGTCGCGGATATTGGGGTCCCACTGGATGAGATGGATGGACGGTTCTGATTGATCTGGGGGTTGTAGTGGGTCCTCACTCGTTGATCCAGCCATGAAAACCAGTAACAAGTTGATTGGATGAAGTCAGAGTCAGGCTCTCTGATTTCACCACGTGTCGAAGCAATCAAGTGTGATCTTTGACCAGATGTGTAGACGTGCGATCTATTGTTGACAGTTTCATATTTGGAATTCAACTACACCTTGTTGACTGTAACATGATGCTATCCTTTTCCTTTCAAGTGAGGGCAAAATAGTGTGATATTATATCCAAAAAAGGAAAAGAAAAAAAAAAGTGTGATATAAATATATATATTAATATATATTTTTTCATTTTTTTTTTTGAAGCAAAGAGGAGCTTTATTAATGCAAATCAATACTCAAGTCTCGGGGTGACCCAAAAACATCGACCAGACACAGAATCAAAGTACTAACAATGTTATGAGCTACTACATTTGTTGGCCGAAATACAAAGGAGAAATTTTTTTTCAAAATCTAAAGTTATACGAACATAATCGCATATATTTTCACCTTTAAATTGCAGTTCTCATTTTTATTTTTAAAAAAACTAAAAAATTATTGTATAAAAATACTTAAATTATTTAATATACATATTATATAGTTTTTGTTTGTACATAAGCGAGGTCCTTATCAAAATCAATATGGAGTTAGTTCTATTGTGAGAAATTTTGTCTATGTCTGTTGCATATTATCGGCTAATTAGAACATAAGCATTGCTGGTTCAAAATGCATTGAGACCATAAAAAGGACATAAAAAAATATAAGGACCATTGATGTAAAGAAACCTCTAAGAGGTTTGGGCCCTCTTAAGAGGGCATTGGACCTTAATGATTGCTTTATTTTTTAATTTATTAGCCAATAGTATGATACCATATGACAAATGAAGACGAAAATTCTCACAATATAATAAATATTATAGTATAATTTGGGACGCAAATTGAGTCCCATCAGTGTAAAAATTGATGTTGTTGAGGACCTTTGCATATGTGGCAAGCCAAAAATATAAAATATTACAAATAAGGACTCAATTTGAGTCCATTGATGCTGGTGCTCTTAATTAAAAATTAGAAATAATCATTGTGGTTCAAGGACCACTTTTGAGAGCTCATACCTATTAGAAGTATCTATACATTATATGTCTCAATGTATATTTTGAGGACTCGTTTTTGCTTCCAATGCATTTAAGACCTTAAATGTAGATGCTCTTAGGGTGATATATTTACTCTAATCATATTATGTGTAATAACATACTCGATGAATACTAACTAATATATTAACAATTCATTCACTACGATCCCGTCAAAAAAAAACAATTCATTCACTACTAAATTCTTAAAGAAACAAAAGTGGATACTCATTTTAAGATAATTTTTTATATTTTAAAAATAGGACACTCATTTTAGAGCAAATGAAGTAAAATTTATGATTAATTAAATGATTCCATTCCTAAGAAATACTATTTATGAATATATGAATTATTATTATTATTATTGCAAGAAAAATGAAATTTGACCGCTCATTACCTTTTTTTTCTACTGCTATCATGACATTTGGACAAGGCCTATGGTGTAGGCCCCAAATGAGCCCAAAAGAAGATTTAGGCTTTCCTGGCTAAAACACGAGTCCAACACCATCATCTTTGAAGTCCTGGCCCAAAAGGCTTATATAATAAGTATCTAAAGTCTAAAACTATTTTTTTACACCAAGATACGAAGGATACTTTTTTCTCTCACATAAAATACTCTCTTAATCTCTTTGTCTCTGCAATGTTTCTCTTAAATTTTGTCCGAAAATAAATGTTTTATTTTTATTTTTAATAGAATATTTATACATGAATAGCTAGTAAAATTCTTATAATAAGTTAGTGTCTTTTAATACATAATCATGATGATACGAGAAAAATTAATAAACCGTACATCTCAACATCTATATGGATATTATTCACTACGAAACTTGTTACATTTATTGAACAATCTCTTTGGTGTTGGCCCAATATTTGTACCCAAGTAACCATTGACAGAACAAACCACAATAACCACTATTCCTTGCAATGCCTAAACGGAACATTAAAAAAAGAAGAACAGTTTTTTAAGAGGGTGTTTGGTTTAACGTTTAAAAAATAGCTCATAATCAGAAAAAGATCGGGAGTAATTTTGTGCTTCAACTCTTTCTAAAAAAAAGCAGTTTAACTGTTTGGTTAAAAATGTTGATTAGAAATAATAATATTTAATTGATGAATTGCGAATTATAGTTAAAAAAGAAAAAAAAAATAATAATTTTAAGTTAACCAACAAACTGAATTATAAAATTAATATATGAGTAATTAAAAGAAAATATAGAAGAACATACATGTCTTTTCCTTGATCAAAATAACTCTATTTTAAGTGCTCATGAGCGGAAAATTAGAAGATAGGGGTACCTAGCTCTTTATTTTAACTCATCGGCAAAAGCTTATGAACTATTTTAGTCGTATATAACCAAACACTGAAAAGAGCAATTTGGTGCTTATGAGCTTGTTTGACTAGCTCATGAGCTAATCCAAACACTCTCTTAGTATCAACGCTTGAGGTTTTTTATTTTATTTTTTTGTATAGTAAAACAAGCACTCTAGGGTTGTGTTTAATGTATTTGATTTCCAATTCGTCATTTGAAGTTGAAAATTTGAAATGTTGTATTTTAAATACAAATATAATATTTGAAAAACCATAGAAGTTCAAATGATAGTTCACCATAGAAGTTCAAATGACAAGGTATGAACTATCATTTGAAATCACATGTTCTAACCATGTTTTGAATGTTATTGGATTTCACTCAAATACAAGTCCAAATTCTCGGAGTTCAAAAATATCTCATTTGGCTCAAATTCAGCATTTCAAATGAAATTATGGTTCCCAAACACACCATTAGTTAAAATAAATTTATTACGCATTAAGTCAAATTCACAAAGTTATCTACTTATCTAGAGTTCACTAGAAAATTTTATACTACCTTTGTTTCAAATTAAATGTCATTTTAGAGTCAAATTTTCGTTTCAAAATAAATGTCACTTTCTACTTTTAACAAACATATACACATGACTTTCTTATAATGACTTTCATATGGAAGATAAAAAATTTTTAGCATTCAAGTTGAATAAATATATTAGTAGTGGATTAGCAATGATAAATTTTATGTCTTTTATCTAAAGGTAAGAAAGTCATTTAACATCTTTCCTTAATATTTGTAAAAAACTCTAGAACGACATCTAATTTGAAACGGAGGTAATATGAGTCACGCTTGTAAAGCATGCATTCTTAAGTTTCTTTTGTTTTCTTGTTTGCGAACGTAGGTGTCACGTTACGAGATCGTGATATAATTTGTGTGATTATGGTAATTAAGCATTGATAAATAGAACAAGTGAGTTGTTTTCCTAGAATCATGTTTCATTTGTGTGTGTTCTGTGGCATGAACTTGACAACACCTCTCCTTTTTGTTTCAATTATTGAGTCGCAACCTCTGTTTCTTGCTATTCAAAATCTTCATATTTTCTCTCTCTCTGGTGTGGTCGCTGTGGCTTCCCACCACTATTTTTTCTTTTCTTTTTTCAATTTGTATTTAATATAAAGATAGATTGCTATTTATATGTCGGCTCTAAGCAATGATTAATACAAGAAATGTTCATTAGGTTAATGTTTGTGTTTTCTAAACGTGCTAATGATCTTATTCATTAGACTTACAATCTCTAAACGTGCTAATGAAACTAATAAATGTTTTCAGCAACTCATATCTCATATTAATTCGTAACCCAACATCTTCAACAACAATAAAATAAAAATAATAATCAAAGAAAGTTAGAAGAAAATCAAATTAATTCTTCATGTGTTGAACAAAGTATACAAATCCATTAATATAAATCAGAAGGTCCAACTTACAAAATCTATGTAATGTAACATTAGAAAACAATTTTATTTTGTATTTGTCAACATGTTAGTCACTGGCAGCATCCAATAAAATAACAAGATAGAATCTTTATCTTAGCCCACAAAATCTACAAAGTCAATTTAGTTAACATTACTTACAAAGCATGGATTTTATCCATTTTGTTGATTTCATGTTTTTTTTTTATTTTTAAATGCATTGAAAGTCTATGTAAAACATGTTTATCATGATTATCCTTTTCAAAAGTTCTATTACCTCGTTTTTCTTCCATAGTTCACCTGATCAATTGTAGGCCTAAGCTCTTCTTTAAATACAATCAATCACAAGTCATATGATCCACAACTACAAAAAAAAAAATCTTTGCAGAACATAAGCAAAAACAACATGTCTGTCCAAGTTTCTGCAGTTCCAACTAATCCCCAAGATGTTACATCAATAGTTCGTCGTACTGCAGATTATCATCCTAGTATTTGGGGAGATTATTTCCTCTCATTCGCTACCAACTCCACGGTATATTCTTTAATTATATTACTCTCTTATATATTTACTGATTCTTTCTGTTCTTTCAAGTGCTGATATTCATTAATATGCATTAATCTTGTATAGCAAATGGATGAAAAAATTAAGCAACAAGTGCAAGAACTGAAGGAAGAAGTGAGGAGGATGCTAACGGCTCCTCATCATGATATGTTTTTACACAAACTTCACTTGATTGACACTGTCCAACGCTTAGGCGTGTCTTACCATTTTGAATCTGAGATTGATGAAGCATTACAGCAAATTCTACACAACAGCAAAGATAATATTGATGATCAATATTGTGATCTTTACAATGTTGCTCTCCGATTTCGACTATTTAGACAGCAAGGTTACTATGTTTCATGTGGTATGTGATCCCATTATAACTATATGCACACAAAAGATATAATAGTTACACACTAACTGATCATGATTTGGTCATGACTCATGAACCAGATGTTTTTGACAAGTTTAAGGACAACAAAGGAGAATTCAAGGAATCCATAGTCAGCGATGTTCGAGGAATGTTATGTTTGTATGAAGCTACCCATCTGAGGGTCCATGGAGATGATGTGCTAGATGAAGCTCTGGCTTTCACTACCACTCAGCTTGAGTTAGCTCTTGCATC